>JABFQD010000778.1:0-22404 GCA_022817045.1 Psix sp. ZL-2020 | reverse complement strand
ATATGAAAACTCTGGACATACCAAAAACGACATAAAAATCGACATGAATCTTCGACATGTATATAAGAACGAATTAAATAATAATAAAATAACTTAGTTTTGTTTTTGTACTCAATTTCTCAATTATGCAAAAGATTGTATTTCGCAAGAACACTTATTACAATTTTGTTGTAAAAATTTACTCTACAAAATTTGACACGTGAATCAAATATATGTTTAAATGCAACTATTTATTTTGTTTTCATACATTTGATATATTCTACGAAAATAGTTTCAAAATTGGGTAACTTTTAATACACTACTTAACATTCTTTAACTATTAGGAAATACCACAGTTGTAGACAATTTATTTTTTTGCTACTTTTTTCTTCAAGCATTAAAAGCGATAGTTTGCAGTTTCTCTTCAAACTGCTGAAATTTGCTAAAAATCACGATCAATTGAAAATTAACCGAATTACAATCTTAACTATTTCTATATACTTTGTTATCTATTACCTACAACTTTAACAATACAGTCGGATGTAAATTTAACGTATTACAAATGCATCCACATGAGGTTGCAGACTTTTTGTATTAAATTGTCTAAATATATAAATTTCTCTAAATACCAATCTTGAATTTTTAAAAGGTATTTTCGAGGAAAATATTATTAAAGTACTACATACGAAACTTTCCTATGAAATCTCTTTTTTTGTAAGATAGTTCTAAATCCCTAAACATAACCTTCATAAAATCGCAAACTATTATATTACGATGCATAGAAATGATGCTAAAAAAAAAGAAAAAGATTCACTTATATAAGAACCTCGTATACGTTTTTAACCAAAAATTTGGAAAGTTTAAATGGAACCTATGATAGATAAAAATTGCGCTTGATTGAGTAAATGCAATTTGACATAGAAAATCTCTTCCATCATTATTAGTAATAATCATTGTTTTTGACATCGAGTGGCTAAACTGAAACTTTTACCATGTTATTTTTATATTTTCACTAAAATTTCGCAAAGTGCAAAATTGGAGGATTCCGTCAAGTACATATACAGAAAATTATATATAATCTGATTTTTGCTTTTTCATATCATCAACTTAATTAAAACGTTTTTCATCAATTTTTTTGTTTTTACTTCGACTAATAAGTTCCTTTAAACCACCTGTATGTATAAAAATAGTTATATATTTATCATTATTTACTCTTACTTCTTACTGCAAAATATAGCTGAGGATGCTTTCGCCATTGTGTCCTAATAATTCGTAGATATTGAACAGTTTTCTTCTTTTAATATATAATAAAATGGCTTTTATCATGTTACTTCATTCTCTTCAACACACTAAAAATAAAAGTAATAATAATAGCGAATAAATAATAGTAACATTTATAATAATCCCTATACTGGAAAGCTGCAAAAAATTGTGTTTCAGTAATTTTGTATTAAAAAAGTAAGACCGAATAAATCGTAGAAGTTAAAGCCACGTTCAAGCTGTAAACGTTACTTTAAAAACTAAAATCATTTATTTTTATCAGACCTAAATCGTTTGGAACATATAAGAATATATTACAATAGTTACAATCGCATCTCACTTCAGACGAATGCTCTAAAAACTACAAAAAATGTAGAAAACCTCACTTACTCCACAAAATGTTAGAATTAAAACAATATTTATGCAACAATTATGTACTACTCCAAAATTATCATAAAAGTATAATAATGCTACAAATTGTTGAAATCAGTTGTTGAACTGATTTATTGTCTGCCATAGTCTCTTAACACTGTCTACAAAGTTTAAGACTAGTTATACAAATCGTTCAAATTGTATATTTTCTCAATGTGACATTGATTTTAAACTAATATTGGCGTAACTGTAATGAATTTAATTTAATAATAAACTTTTACAGACAATATATGCAACTAAAAGCTCATGTTGAAACGACTTTCTAATTCAACGAATAACCAATGATGATTAGCTAATATTAGCAAACATATCGATTCAATAGTTCAATTCGCTTACAAAAAACTCATTTTTTTACATTTTCTTCCATTCGGCAAATACCATTAACAAATAATCTCTTACTGACAAATTTTTAAAATTCCCCGATACGCATACTTTCTTTTAGAAAAAAAAAAATAAATAAATGCAAACAAGCAAAACATTATGCTCCGTTGAGTGTAACAATATTTGTAATACAATTAAAATGTCATTGGCACAATGAAAATATACACACTTTAAAAAAACGAACAGAAAAACTTAATTAAAAAGAATAACAACTTTTAAATATATTGAACATTGTGACGCTATGAGAAATCCAAAGTAAATGTCTAATAACAATGACTCGACTTTACAGTAAATCAGTGGAACAACAACTATTTTCCATACATCCGATTAACCTTTCATCTGATCCCAGTGAAAACTTTGTCAGTTAAATAATAATTCGAGCCAGTTCAAATAAGCAGTTTACATGGCGTCTTACATAATATATCGGAAGAATAGGTGGAAATGAAAAAAGATAATGTTGGAATTGAATGTGCCGCACAAGTAAAAATCAAATGAACTATGATGGTATGTATTATTCTATAAATGAAAACTGAATGATACTAAACAAGGATAGCTCAATTGTACTTCAAAGGCATAATTTCAAATGGGATGAAAAGAATGGAACTAATTAAATAAGTTCAATATTCTATGTTGCAATGCAAATAACAGCAATCGATAATTCACTATCGATTCCGTAATTATTTGCATTGCTATTCCTATGGTTCGTATTGTCCCGTATCAGCGGTAACAAATGTAAGTGTCATGTCGATAGCATGTGAAAAGCGTACTTTTAAATAAATGTTATCAATGTAATTATGTCCACAAGCAGATTTATGTAAGAGTTAACTAAGAAAACCAAACGGTTGTTAAACAAAGACAAAATACTATACAAGATAGAAATCAAGTGGCAGTAGATAAGATTTAGATAATCATATAAGAAGGGCAATACTTTATCACAACGTGTAGCATATGTTAACATAACATTTTTCGAAAAAATGGTAATAGAAAATAATTGTCTTTAGCGAATCATAAATAATTAGACAATTATAGTCAAACTAGAACAAACCAATAGATGTCTTCGCTTTTGTTTGTTTAATATTCTCATTATGGCTAATGTGCTTCTCCGTAAAAAAATATATAATTGATTCAATTTGTATAATATTGAAATATTTGTTTTCAACTGTCAGAAAATCTTGTTTCGTGTTATTCTGGATATTTAAATTGCATAGAACTGAAATTAGCTATTACATAATAATAGTTAAATATATTATATGATACAGTCCAGAATATATAATATACAATATATATGATAGAAATATAATAACTTTAGAATTGGTTTATATTATTTTGCAACTTGTTATTTATTACTTACTCTACGTTTGTTCAATTACGAAGCTGTTTTAAAAAAGTTGAATAAAATCAATTACATTGTTGCGATATTTTTTAAAAGTTTCTGTTATATGGAATTTTCAACAAGTTGCTTTATTCCTATTATCTTTGTTGATTGCAACTTCACATTTTTATGTAAACCAAAAAAATGTATGTATTATTAAACAGAAACGATAAGTTTTTTGCAAAATATGAATTAAAAAATGTATAATCATTGGTAGTTTCTTTGCAAACATTCATGTCCAGTCTTCGTTATTTGTATTAGTCTATTATTAGTTTATGTTAGTCTTGACAATTTTTCAAGTACGCTTAATATTTCAAAAAAATAATAACGCATAACTACATCGTGTGATTTGTGGGACACCGAAGTTAACATATTTAATTTCTGTATTATTGGAAAAGTGAAAAGTTAAATATGTATATATTTTCACATACATTACATATGTAAAAATCTGCACTAAAATAATGAATGAAGCATGATTTCATGTACTAACTATAACAAGAACAATCAAAATCTGTTAAAACTAACTAGAATTAATTAAGAGACTTAGGATTTCTTTACATTAAATAGGTATACACATAATTAGTTCCAGTCAATTAAACCGATTTATTTAGTAATGTCAAAATATATCGCTTATACCATGAAAGACAGACATCATCAATCGGTAACTAGTTTGAGTATTTTGTAAAATATTGGTGAAAAAAGCAAGAGAAACAACAAGAAAAATGTTGTTATTATTCTTTATCGGATATCATTTGTTAAAAAAAATTGTAGAAAATAATATATGTCTTACGATACCAGCACTCTAATTGATTGGCTTACAATAAATATGTTTTATGTTCAAAACATAAAAAAATGATTGTGAAATCTCTGAGAAAATGTTTCCAAGCTTTGTCGAGTTGAACAGCAAAGGTATCTCTGTAGCAATAGTGTTGATCGACCAGTTTATGTAATAATCGGAAGTGCCTTATTGTTCAAATATACTCGAACATTATCGATAGCGTCGGCGTGGCCGGATATCGAGAATCTATCTTCATTGATTCGCGGGAAGCGAGAACATTAGTTTAGCACTGACTTGTTGTATTTCGTTGTTGTCTTTTGTATGCTCAACTTAACACGATCCCGCATTCGTCCCACACAAATGTTTATGACGCATCGGATCCACGACACACTCGTGATCTCGTCGGTCATAATGGCAACAGCGATTTCTGCCCGCGAGGCCTACTTAAGCTGCCGATTTCTACGAGAAACACATCGTAGTTGCCATTGATCGATCACGAAGAAATAATCATAACTGCGATTGCGAGTACTTTCGTTATTGAAATCCGTTGTTGTTTCGTTTGTTTACGATATAGCGCGATCAACGTGTTTTCTTAGCAAGAACAATATTTTGAATTGACTCATATGTAGAAATCGATTGCCCAATGTGCGCTTACGTTATTCAAATATAAAATGCCGCGAGAAGACAATCGCGCATGCAAGTTTTCGCGAACCACGATTTTCCAATTTCCTTTTCTATTTCAGTTCGTTCAACCTTTTTCACGATCGTTTGGCTGACATTAATGAGCAATACGATACTATAGCTCAGCGGCCGTGAAAAACACCGAGATGTAATTGATTATTGTAAGAACTCGTGACAACTTTTCTGCGAGACTGTGCAAAATTATAATAAATTATGCAATGTTGCAAAATAAAGAGAATGGAATATAATGCATTGAGCAAGGTGTAGTACCAACATTTATGTCATTCTTTGAAGCATTTTCCGTTGTACCGTGCACGCGGTCGTTTCAACTTTGAAACACACGTGATCAACTTTTTTATTCACTAGCATGACACTCCTTATAATGAACCATTAGGACTTTTAGTTTGCACGAGTTTTAAGCTTATCATGAATCATCCTATCTGAGAAAGACGTCTCTTGTTTTGTATATATATGTATTCAAACAACATGATGTAACGTTATATTTATTCTACTGTGGTGTAACCTGTTCGTATATATTATACATATCGTTACACAGAACTTCAAACATTTAGAATGCATATAAATGGACAGTATTTGACGGCGGAAAACAATTGACAAAAATGCATACTCGATTCAGCTAAACTTTCTGGTCATTTTTGTTGCATTAATAACGAATGTATGTCTGTTTTCACAAAAAATGAACGTTTGCAAATAGATGAAAATTGATTTTTTCTTTCCCGTAACATATGTATGTTGAAGCATCACAAAAAAGTGTCATTAATCAAGAGAAAGAGTTTCAATACTGACAAAAATATTCATTATTTTTGTATGATTTATCAGTTAGATGATTTAATTTGTTTTACGACTCGTTTGTTTTTGTTACAGAAATTGAAGCACAGGAAGCATGCAAGTGGCTACGAGCCGCCGGATTCCCGCAGTACGCGCAGATGTATGAAGGTAAGTGAAATTTCTTAGAGCGACGTCCTGTGGCTAATTTCAATGTCGTATTAATGTGGTCATCGATCTTCAATGAAAATCAAACACCCGCATGCCGGGATACCACATTGCATATCATGACTTCTGTAATAAACGATCATTCAAATAAGCCAATGGCTCGCTCAAATTTTTATTGCTTTTTCAAATACACTTCAACAGCACTTCGATTAAGATACTTTGTAAAAGAAAGCCAGTTTCTATCCTTTTTCTCTTGTCTGTCTACTGGAAATCATTTTCTTTTCTCTGAATCGGAAAAAAGAATGATAAAATCATCTATTCTAGACGTAGTGGAAAAATAATCGTCACGCAACTAACATGAGTTATTTTGTGCAATGTTGACGATGGTTTGAAGTCGGAGAATTTAGCACAAAATAAATCATTTTCTTATTCTTCATTTACGCTTTCTTACATTTGAATTGTTGAAATACAAAGATTATATAAACGAAGGATATAACAGATTATTCATGACATATAATATTCAAATACAATACGTGATGAAACAAGGGTTTAATTATTGAAATAAAAGCGAATTAGAAATGTCTGCGTGAAAATGTGATTTAGGAGAACTTAATATGTTTTAAATGCTAAATGAAAATTCAATTATAATTTTAATGGTGAAAGTCAAAAAGAGACATGAATGTGTGCACGTTGAGTAAAACGCAATTTAATTAAACTGTTATCTTTGAGCAATTAAATGTACCATTTTTACCAATAACTTTTTGCGCGATTACATTGACAAAACTCAAGTCTGTAGATTAGATTATATGAACTTTAAATACATGCACTGTTTTTGGTTCTAACAAAAGCCGGATTCAAACGAGAAGAATATGAAGTTGAATTTGAAAACGATTAATGTAAATTTGCTAAATTCACGACAAAATTATTCTTCGAGAAAGATTTCTTACGTTTACGATTAATCAAGCTAAATTGTGCAACGCTTTCTTAACATTTAAATGCACCCATACACTGTATTTTTCTGTTAGTCGTATGAAAACTCAGACAATCTTCGTCATAAAATGAGTATAAAAATATTTGCGGCAACGCATTTGCGCTTTTAACGTTATTTCAAATATAATTTCACTTTCAACTCAAATGAACCACAATAAAAAAGATCATTTTTAATCATTCAAAATTCACATTTATTCAAAATGTGTGTTTGCTAAAAAGTATGAATTGATATTTATTGAAAATTAACAACGCTTTTACAATATAACATCTATAAATTTAGTCAAAAGCATCAAAGAATTGTTTATAAAAAATTACTGATATTTAAGTAGGATATTTTAACGAAGAGTTCAATTCATGTAACGAAAAATGCAAATTCTGTATTAGCTATAAATTGTACATTTCGTACATATGAATCAATTTCTGTAAATCATATATGATTTTTGTATTTAGGTTTAGCAGTTTCACGAATTTTTAATGTGAAAATTGAATTGAAGTTTAAGCAAAAACTCAATAGTTAAATGTGATTTTCGCATAACGGCACAACCGCTCTACAATTATGTAAACTCATCTCGGCGATAAAAAAATTCATTCAAGAAAGTCAATATCGATGTTCAAGATGCTACATCAGTTGACGTTAGTTATTCACATCCTGCACATTGGTTATATTGTAATTTCTTTTAGTCTAGGCCTTTCACGTCCGAAGTTACTCTTCAAAATGAAAGATATCTCTATTATTACGGTATTTTTTAATTTAGTTGATCGCCGGCCGATAACAGTACTTTATATTACTTTGATTTCAGTATGGGCATCCGTCCCTTTTTACGCCTTTAAATACAATTTGTTATTTTTACGGATATTTTTTGATCTTTATATTTCTAGAGGCACTAAAGCTTGATGATTGTTTCTCTAAATTAGAGCACAGATTGTAGTCCAATATACGAAATTCTCTACGAGCATTGAACGAGTTTTGGAATTTACAGCAACGTTAAAAATAACAATTCGATGGTCTCCAGTTGAATTAAAATGCGAGTCTCATACAGAACAGAGATGAGCATTAATAATATGATTTGTACATCAAAAGAAAAATACTTGCAACTGTTGGCCACTTCTGTTTTCAAACTTAAGCAAAAATGAAAATTTAGAATTTAATGACCACAATTAAATAAAATTAATTAGGATATTTAAAGCCATTTGAGAATAAATATTTGAGCTTGAGAATAAATGTACACTTTGGACTTGCAGGTTTGCAAAAATTACCTTTGCACTTGGATGAAAATGAGACATTCAAATGATAATTTATTTGTGCAAATGAAAAACATAATCATGTTAATATGCTTAAATCTAAAAGCTATTCGGAAGTTTAATTAAGCTTCTCACTTTTAATGAGCGCTAAGTTTGCCTCCGGGAAATCTTGATTTTATGGTGGTATTTTTATTTCTACAAATTTTTCATTCCTTTCGACAACTATACTAATAATACGGTTAATATTAAATCATTCAATCACATTACAACCACAGTATTAATTTTGTTGTAATTATATCTTGGTTTTGTCGATTTACAAGAAATTCTAAAAATAACCAAACTGCACAGTAATATATTTAGCACAATAATAAAAAGTAATCGAACTATAGAATAATGAAATTAAACTATTTAAAATTTTAGAGTGGAATTATTTACGTTACCACTTTCAATGAAAGTTCGAAAAAAATACTTATTCACATATGTTAAATGAAAACAGCCTGGGAACCTAATGGATTTGTGATTTTCATTGGACTTGCTAGTAACCTTCTATTCACTGTTACCACGTTTTGCGCGCACAGATTTTATCTAATTAGCTGGTATTGCTTTTTTTGACTTTCATGCTCATAATTATTTGCTCAACTTTTATTTATCGTCAACGTTTGTCCTTTCTCTTTTGTTTTCACTTTTTATGTATATTCACGTAATCATCATTTATATTTTTCCTTTCATCTCGTAAATATAACATGGAAAAATCGTTCCTTGTCATCGAAACATCAAATTGGCCAATTATCATCCATTAAATCAATAAATTCAAACTACCTTAAACTTGGACAGCCGTACGTTTCTACTATATAGCTATTACGAGCCTATGTAATTGCCATCTTCGGAGAACCCGTAACAACTTATCGTTTACTCGGAGCCATGTTGTGCAGCTGTTGATACAGAAATCTTGGTGACATTTCAAACCTCCGCAGTTCACGAGGAATCACTTTAATTTGCCACCTGACGAGCTTTCGAAACAAATGTTAACTAAATTTCAAATTACATAGACACTAAAGTTAGAACACGCTATATGATTAGTTTCACTTGAAATGATCATCGTGGGCTCTTACAAAGACAAAGCAACAACCATATGGAATACAACAAAATTACTTTTCAAATTTCAAGTTTTTCATCAAAATGTAATATTTCTTTCATTCATATTAAAACAAAAGCTTCATAAATAATTCTTTGTAACAGAAAATCATATATTGTACTTTTATATAATGTCAAAAGTGCATACATTAATCCATTTAGTAAAATTTATTATAGAAGAATAAGGTAGAATTGTTTATTTAATCAAAAAAAGAGACTTATAAAAGTCGATTTTGATTGTTGCACTATTCAATACAGTAGAAATAAAAATAGTAACTCATTACAAAAAATGAAAAGAATATGTGTAAAAATATATAAACATCAGGAAAATCGTTATATACATTCGAAACTCGTTTTTAAAGTTAAAATAACTGTAATTTTATAACCAAATTGTACAAAATCAATATACTAATATTTCATTTCATTCATGCCAATCTCATTTAGAGATATAATATCAAAGTTACAGCTGTGCTAATTTTTTATATATTTTCTGTTCTATCACTATCCATTTTATTATGTCATATACAAATTGATAATCAATGTGTCACATTTTATGACTTGAGTACTATTATTTTTCATACCTGATGTCAAATAATTTTAACCCGTTATGACGTACCAGACCATAAAAGTAAGACATCCTGATGCTCAAAGTTTGTTACGATAAATCACTGCTTGGGCAGAACTGATGAATACGTTAGTCTAAAGCATTTATTTTGCAGACGTTTTGCAAACTCGCTACTGAACTCGACCTGTTGACACCAAAATTATGTATGAGTGCATTATAGATCTATGAATTTAACAATATTTTAGTACTGACGGTGTTCACAATTGCTCGATAATATAAAAATGATAAAAATGTTATTTTGTTTTTATTTGTTTCGTATAAAAATAAGGTCAAGTACACGATGACGTCAATCCGCTTAAGATCATGCTATAAAGTAACCCATTATTTATGATTTTAATTTTATATGACAACTTTTGTTATTAACAAAGTGAATAATATTATTATATAAATAATAGTCCGTTTCATGTTATTTTTGTGTCATGTGTACTGTGTTCTTAATGTTTTATGTGTATCTCGGATAATATAGTTGACTATCATCGATTTTACAATATTTTTTATTATTTATTTTGCTATTTTTGCAAAATAAGAAGTAATACGTTTTGTATCGTATTTAAAAAAGCTTGTAATACCCTGAAGTTAGTCAAGCTGATCAAAAATTTCATTGGCTCTGAAAAAAGGCGCGGTATCGAATCGAAATTCAAACATCCGTTATGCAGAATGTACAATAAATTACATTTTATAAAATATATAATACAAAATAATATAATTTTATTAAAAATGTATTATGTAAACAAAAAAACGTTTATATATTTTAGGATGAAATACTAAAATTTTAGAAAATAAAAAAAACACTGAAAATAATCAATTTATTAATTCTTAAAAAAAGAACCATTGACAGTACAGTGGATGGTATAAAATTTGTTTGTAGATATAGTTCAAATGTGCAAATTATAAATTTCGTATCAATGCATCATTACGTACATAATTTTATGATAATCGAAATATTATTTAATGCATTTTTGGATGTATCATTAATATTTACTACTGAGGTATATACGCAGTATTGAGTTCGCAAAATAATGCAAGTAAAAGAAAAATGACTATTGGAAACTTACCTTTACATAATCATTTCAATTTGTTTCTTTCAATAACCTAAAAAACTGATTCACTGCATATTATTATACGCAAGTCAAAAAATTTATACAATACTCATAAATATAAAATTAATAATACAAAAATCCGCGTAAGAACATATTTATAAATAGAATAAAGATCGACTCACTTGATTCAATTGTCTGATATTCATTTCTTGAAAGTATAGGTATATTATTTAACCATCTTAGTAATTTGATTTCTTTTCACCTAACATTCAACAGGCGAAACAATTAGTTTATAGTATAGTAATTAAACTCAATTTGAAATAATAATGATCCATTTCAAATGAGTGTGTATGATTGAAAGAAGAAGTATATAACTAAGATTCACGATCGCCTTGGATGATCTGGGTGATTTTAAAGCACCGTTAATAAAATTACAAACTTTGTTGATCGTAAACTGATTATGCGTCTCACACACTTTGTCAATCATATTGGACGCCAGCTAACAAAAGTTACGAGCGACTTCCTCCGCTGGTCATGATTCATATTCAGACACGTCTGAAGCCAATTTATTTCACGAGTTGAAAAGAGCAGCATTGCGATGTATTTCGGCGATTGCTTTGTAGTCGAGACGATGATGATGTCGACTGGAAACCGAACGCATTGAATTGCCGTAAGACGATTTAATCGGCTTATGTGTCCAGAGATTTTACATGAATGAAGTTCTAAGCCCCGCAGTGCTTTACCCCTGATAAGGTTTCCGACCAACTGAGTAACTTATTTGATTAATAAAAGAATTTATTCAACAAAATGTAAATTACGATATTACGAAAATAAAATAGATACTGAATGCCAAGGAAAGGTGGTCGTGCACTTGATTGTTTTAATCTTTTTTAAGAGAAACTTCTGCACAAGTTTCCATTTAATTTCTTCTACTTATCTAATCAATTAGAAACGATCAGTTGAAACCGATGTAACTGTACAATATCTCTGTGAATCTTTGCGTTTGTATGAAACAATCGTGAAAAATTGACTGCAGTGGTAAGATTGCTAAAAAAAAAAAAAAAACAATTGATTTCAACCAAGGGAATCGTAAGTCATCAAACGAATCTTTCATCTTGTAGAATTCTGTGTATTTTTCAAACGCTCGTAAACCTAGAAACCTTATTTGTTCGAACAAATCATTTGGTATAAATAAATCAAATCAAATTAATTGAGCGATAAAATGGACAATTATTTTCGCTGACCAAGCATCAATGAAATAATGACAATGTGGTGCATGACCGATGGTGCGAAGGCCAATCGGTAAAGGGTATCGGTCACTTCGTATCACCATCGAAAACTTCAATGAACCTGCTCTCAATGAAAGTATGTGACAAAGAATATACGATTGCCCGACTTATCGCTCATTAGTATTGCGTCAACATTGTTCGATGACCGATACACAAAAGCTACACAGCCAGACATCGAACATACACTTCAGATATGCATATATATATATATATACAGACATACATATATGTATACTCTGCATTTTGTATGAATCTTCAATGCAATCGCAATCGAAAAACAGTTTTCCTAATAAAGACATTCCCTAATAGACGTAACATTTGTAAAAACGAGATAAAAAAATGTAGGTAATAATTATACAATATAATATTGAAAATCAAACATCTTTTGAATCTTCATCTTTCGTACAAACTTATTCAGAATTAAAGTACAATCTCTCTTTATTATAAATTTTTGTTTATAAATTCCAACAATATATTGAGATCAAATGCGCAAACGTGATCAGTTATTCGTTATAAATTGAATATTCTAAATGTGGAAGATGAAAAATACACATTTTTCATTTGAGAAAAAAAGATGAAACATTATTCTCATTTGTTTATCGAATGTGTTGGTTGGATATACAGAATCAAGTTCGTTTGTAAAAAATGATATCATCTGGAAAATGGTAGCTTTTTGCGATGCCCAGAGGGTGTTGGAAGACGACGGCTGATGCTTCTTCGTTTTCTTATGGGATTCCTCATAGAGTATGCTCGAAGAATTCTAAACTGGGCGAAGTCATTAAACTTACACACGTGTTCTTAGCAAATAATCAGCAACTGTCTTCCTGGATACTTCGTCGCGTGGATCTTGAGCGCAAAAAGTGCGTGTTGACCTAGATAACATTTTGATGCAAAATGATTGAATAAAACTTGCACTTTTGCAGGCAAACTTGATCCAGAATTGACTGGAAGCATAGGTTTATGTTGACAAAAATTGACTTTACGGTTGGAACAAAAATAACTAGATTGATCTATGATGGGATTTATTCATTAACTATTCAAAAGAGATAAATAGTTAAAGTTGAAGAATGTGAGTTTGAAAAAAATGTTCGGAAGAAGCCATCAGGTCGCGGCGATGGAGGCCGATCGTTCACCTCCGTGAGACCAAGCACCGTAACGCTATTCACAGTAGCAAAGTCGATGCGCACTACTTGGCTTGTTGTTTACAACGCCTATCCCTTGGAACCTCGCAATGAACGATGTGCCATCAAGAGCATCATTTCAGAAGCTCATAAAAGCTGCCATTATCTATAGCAAGCAGCGTGACAGTCTAATCGAAATCTTCTAGGATAAACCAACAGTTTTTCATTAGAACAACTAGGTGTGTTCTAGGACACTGCTAAAGTTCACGCGATCTCAACTAACTTTCACATAACCTCTTTAGTTAAGGCTGTACCATTTTTTCATTCTCTTTCTCAGACATCCTGATGTTATTCATTTCGCGACAAAATATATTCAGCATAGACTTTCCTTCAGCTTTTTCTGCATTATTAAATCTTAGCGAGGTGCCAGAGTTTCTGCATACAAACGAATAAATCGTGAGGCATATGATTTTATCGGACGAAGCCACACAATGGCGTCGATGCATCCCACATGACGATTTTTAATCGGCGCTGATTACTCGAGCGTCGTAAATTTGTCGCGTATCTCACGAAGTTAGGCGTGAACTAAATCGCGATTATATTTATCCGTCAGACAGCCAGATCAATAAAATATTATCGGACGAGGTGTAACGAACAAAAAGCCTCGTGAAAAACGAGCCCGCTGTGGCATTCTTTTCTAATTGTATTGGCATATTAATGCCTCGCGAGAAAGTCCGGACGTTTTCGCCATTAATGAAGCAGTCTACGTGGGCAGCGGAGAAAACTTATCCGAGCGCAATCGAGTTAAGGATCGTTGAATTCGTACTCGAACAAAACAACACGCTGAGGAAAATCAAAAATTTGCACACCCAATGGCCCATACTTAATCTTGATTCGCGCGCTATAAGTGAAATTGGCCAGTGATTCGATGCTAAAAAAAGATAAATCGCAAGAACTTCTGCTTGCCAGAGAAACCAAATCGAGCTGACAATTTGTCAGCCTCTGTTACCGTCCGCTCAACCAACGTCATGTCTCATTTTATCTCAGGCTCCGAAATATCTACAACGTAACTACTCGCAAAATTCGAACAATAACCAATCTCACAAAAGCATCTAACATAACACCTTCGATCCTTCTTTATTACTAGATACTCAAGCACAATCATTTCTTTTGATCGCCAAATTTATCGTCCCATTACTCCACATGCTACAACATTTTGCGCTTCATCTTTACACGTTTTGTCACAACTTTTTTTATAGCGCTTAAAAGGCAACGCAAATTATTTTTCAAATATATCCATCTTTATTTGAATTCAGTTCCTAATAATCCAGCTTCTTCGAATGCGTTCAATATTCAAATGAAAAGCTTCTTCAAAATATTTTTATACGTCCGAACATTCTTAGAAAGAACTACATAATACGTGTTTTTTATATAACAATATTTTTCCACATGATAATTACTTCAATTGAGTGCTGCACAATGATTTACTTAGATTCTCAATTTATTTCTAGTTTAATAATAATGCAAAAGAAATATATAAATGATGATAAATCGTATTCCTGAAGCCGATTACTTTTAATTTTCATTGTTGGTTGGTATTGGTACGTAATGATTATGCATTCATTTCTTTCTAGTGAATTAACAGTTGATATTTCGGTCAAATTTTCATGGGATCACATTGTTATTAAATCATTTTTAAGTATGATACTAGGAGTTGATCGATGAAAAACTTGTGATAATGAGTTATATGAAAAATATGATGTAATATTTACGACAATATTTTGTAATCCAAATTCAATCTATGATAAACTAGCAGCATTTCATTGACAAGTCTTGATGTTATTCGATTGTATTTTCGATTTGATAATGTGATGTAATTAAAGATCTCATTTCGCTTTCTTCGGATGAATTGTGACATTTCAGAAATAAACACACAAACGTTTTTGTTGGTTCAAAAGGTGAAGTGCCTTTCGTCAGCGAAAATTAACCTACAAACCAATGAATCGTCCATTTGTATTACTTTTGATAAACAAAAAGTAGTCTCGGGTATGCAAAAATTCCTTATACCTCAAAGGGAGTGTAAATTTGTCATTTATAAGAAAGCTAATGAGGGAGAAGTTTTTTTTTTGAAATTTTTGTAATAATTTATTTGATTCTAATTTATAACTGTCACGCAGATCGTTATTCGTATATGCGGTGTTTTAATATTCTCTTTTCAATTCATCAAATTATCAACTATATATATACTAAGATACGAACAAAAATATGTTTCCTTCTGAACGAATAATGCAATTTATGATGCTAACAGCAACAGCCAATCAATTGATTATGACAAAAACAGAGGAGTAAAGAAAGTAACTGGGTTTTGCAAAACTTACAAATCCATTTCGCATACTCTTCTAAATGTCGAGCTTATACAGAATCTTAAAAAGAAAAATCAACATAAATAACGCAACGCTGATTATCTGGGAAAGTTCGACCAATAAATCTCCGTCAACGAGTGAAAAAATAGTTATGCTAATGCGACAAGTTTACAGATCCAAATAAGCCGCGCGTTCAGTAATTGATGTGTCGATATATGGTCTTAGAAAACTTGATCATTTTTAATTATATACACATTCGTTTTTTCTGCCATTTTATTTTGCGCTTCACAAAAAAGCTTAATATATTATTTAACTTAATGTCTCACTTTTTGACGAAAGTCATATCTCTGGAATAATTTTGCGGCTAAAACTATCAAACTGATTCTTGATCGATTTTTAATTACAAATATTTATTATTAACTTTAAACTTTCTTTTTTAACTATCGAATACGGCCAAAGTTTTCTTCAAAAAGAATCAATTTAATCATATATTATTGACAAATCTTAAACAAGTTTTGAAAGAAAATATGGCATGTATGAAAACAAATCGTAGCTTTTCTTACACGAGATTAAACCCAACTCAATTGTTGGGTTAGACTAAGCTTGAATTATATTTGAAAATGACATTGTTCTAAAATGAATTATAAGTAGAAAAGAATGGTTTTTGCAAAGTATAATTAAAATAATTCATTAATGTTTGTCGTCTCTTCGCAAAAAATGTATTCATTCTTAGGTTCAAACCAGCCTTGGAAATTTTGCATTGCCGTGGGTTTTGTTATCTTCAGTACTTGCAAATAGCAATACGTTACAAAATAACTGTTATATAAATCTTATTTATTTAGATACCACTAAAGTGCACTTTTCTGAACGAAATGTTATCAGTGTTGGAAAAACCTCGCAACTCGTCAATTTAACGATTAAAATTCATTTCATTGTTTTATATACATTTCCATTGATAGAATCAACACTTTCTATATTCTATAACATATTATGTATTATTTGTTTGTGTGCTTTTTGCTTTTCTACTTTCATTAATTTTCTGATATGACATACATTGATGACGAAACTACGGTTTGAATGACAATTATACAACCGATGTTTTTGTTGAATTCATATAATATAAGAATATCATTAGGTAACTCGGAAACACAATACAATTACATTTCGGAATAGATTTTAAACTTGAAATACAGTCGCGTAACTGTGTGAAACAAATACTACGGATCGAGATGGCTCATAAAGCTCATTTCATTGTTAATATAAAAGACGAATAGTATTAAACAAAATAAGCTGATTGAAAAAATAAGCTGAAAGATTTGAAAGATGCTATCGATAAGACGTAATCAAAATTGAAGAAGTATTCGATAGATAATACCATATTTGTTTCCTCGAGTTATGATCTGCATTGGGAACAAAACATGCCATTGAGAGTAAACTCCCTACAAACAGTGATATAATATTACATAAGTCATTTTTTGTTAAAACCAGATATGAATAAAGATTTATTTCTTTATTTAATTATTTATAGATAAATGTAAAATTGTATTTAACTTTATCTGCTGAACGCTTACAAAATGCGAAAAAATGCTTTATAAGTATGTTTATCTTGACCTGCACATAATAGAATTTATAGCTGATTGAATTCTTCTATAAATAAAACGAAAGAACGCCACTATAGAAAACACAAAAATCTTCCTGTATCTGAATATCGGCTCCGAAATCTCAAAATTTCCCGATAGATTTTCTTTCGCCAAACTGATGTCCTGAGGATTCTATAAAATAAGCCTCAGCAAAATTCCCACTAGTATTCGCGCGAGCAGAAAATAGGTATCAGAGTCTCATCGCCCCTTCCCCGCGATTTTCATATACATAAATCAGCCGGGGAGTGTCGTAATTACCTAGAGACTCTCCACGCGCGAATCCAACGAATAGTGCATTTTTGTTGCCTTAACGATCGCACTTTAAAGCGCGCTTTCATTCGGATCTCGATTCCAAGTGCAGCTAACTCCGAAGGACAAGCACGATCTGCGTGTCGCGCGATCCAACCAGGTGCATTGTTACGACAGCGAGCGTTCGATTGCTGGCCCTCTACCAACTTCTGTGTCAAAGACCTTTTCGCCTCGCGATAACTTCTCTTGCCACTTGAATATAAACACCAATTTCCACTGCGATTCCCAAAAACTTTTCAATCCATTAATCGCTTACCAATCGTTATATATTTATTTACAAAAAAAACCTTCAATTCGTAAATTGATTTAACAACCGATTTCAATAGTAAATTAATGTACATTTTTATTGATATTTATACATTTTATTGAATCTGTAATACATTTTTCAAGTGTATGCGGATTATTTAATCAGTTGTATAAATAAAATAAATTCTTATCAAAGTACTAGAGGATACAAAAATACTGAAACATTATCCCGTTAATGTTTATAATCATTTTAATTTAAATAATCAATAAAAATACACATTTTCTCATCTCAGTCAATCGAAAAGGAAGAAAAAATATTAACATTTATGGCCTGAAATGAACGTTATGATTATCAAATTTTAATTAGTTTTTGAGATCGTAATTTCATTGTGAAAAAATAAGGTTTTCAACAATATTTTCTTCGACTTTTCTCGGACGTTATCATAATATTAAATTTGGTCAAAGTTGCAACTGTCATAATGGTTGCATTTACAATTGTCAAATAAATAGAAACAATAATACAATTTTCTTAAGGTCAAGTACTCATTACGCCGCCATTGAATTAAAGTGCTTATAATTATTATTTTTATCATTGAAACATTTAACGTAATTAATATTTTCTCTCGTATCTCCATAACAAATAAATAGAATACATTTCTCAAAATCGTGTCATTTAGTTATTTCTTCTTTTTACCAATATTTCCTTGGAGATTGTAAATAATCGACTTTTTTGATAGATTTTTAGTATCAATTATTGCCATCTTATTATGATTCTCATTGTCCAAAATAAATCGACGTGCTAACTTGAAAATATTATAGGTACAATCAATATATTATCTATCATCCTGAAGAACCGTTAAAGTTCAATCTAGTGTTTGAGATTTAATTATAGATTAGACCGAATATAACTTAATCCATTTCCAATAGGAAATATTTCTACTACAATAAGGTTTAATTTAAAAAACACATTTTTTCTACATACTCCGATTTCTCAATTGAGACAAATAATTGTTGTTTTTTATTAAGCGTGAATCTTAAATGTACTGTTTTTTACTTTGTTTTCTGGAATGATTGCAATGATATTATTATTTAAGGATTATAAGTTTAAATGATTGCAATGTTTTTTCCAAAATAGTGACAAATATTTCGACTTTTTAATCCTCTCTGTCGAAGTCGAGCTCTTAATAATCGCACATTTGGATAAGATTGCTTAGGATTATCTTGGCCAAACTATTTCATCGTAGCAATTCATAATATTTATTGCTAATCCTTTGATAAGCAGCGTCGAGTGCATGAGGAACTATTAATTATGCCGCATTGCTGGCTAATATTCTTCAGCCTAATGAATGAAAAAGATATTTTATGACAATCTACAACCTGCGTCACGGATCAATTCTTGTTTTATGTCCCACGTTAACTAACTCCTTGTAAGGAGTTCGTGAACTTGCGTGCATTTTCGGCGAATTTTAACTGTACATTTCATAAGATAGCTGTGAAATAGCATTCAAAAGATAAATCTTACGCTAAAAAAGGTTTTCGTTTTCAATCTGATTTTTATGTTCGCGGAAAGTTGCTACTGGTCAGAGCAAGATTAATGGCTAGCTGTGATTAAAAGACTTAGTGGTGGCTTCCTGTTTTTGATTGTATAATTTATGTTTAAATTATTCAACTCATTTTGCATTGAGTAATAGTCAATGAGAATGATAATACATATTTCCACTTTCAGAATTTTATTACATTTAAGTTGTTCACGAGCCGGAATTAAGTATTAATTCACATACCTTTTTGATTCAGTTCTTCAATTTTCATTCATCTAATTTCATTTCAAAAAGCAACAAAAGACGGTTAGAGCAAATAAAAAGAAATGCTTGTTGATTTAAGGCGAGATTGAAGACTGTTCATAAACAATTAAAATTATTATAAATTGTATCAAAATTGTATTAGTTCACTTTGACAAAAAAAAGTGAATTATTATATACAAAAGCAAAGTTAAATGAATTGCTTTTAAATATTTGTAGACTACGTGATTTATTTGGAGTTATTGTTTGAGATGTTGATGTAATAAATGTATGTTATATTGTTACATATAACAAGTTTTACAACAACAAAAATGCTTCATGCAGCCATATAATTTGTGTTCATTATTCAAACATGAAATACGAGTTAAAGCGTAATAATAGCATTATGAAGTTATACTTTTATTGAATAAACTCAGTTTCCATTTTGATCATTTTATATCATTATATATGAATCTCAACATTTCATTGATATTCAAAATGATTTTCGAAATAACCCAAGTTAGAACCAACTATTTCCAACAAGTTGAAAAAGCTTATACTTAAGTCAAAAGTCAATATTTGAATTTCTTTATAATAAGTCAAATTCATCAAAATTAAACATAATAATAATTATAAGTTACTCTGAAAAAATGTTGAATAAAGTTAGTATAAATATTTTCAGACTCGATTGATATCGCTTTCGGCGTGATCAGATATTTTATTTAACAACTGTCACAATCATTCCACATTTCCTTTGTTTGCTTCAAAATAATTATTCATTAATGATTTATCTTATGTTCGATTTAATATGTTTCTTGTTTAATTATATTATGACAATGAATGAAGTATTTTAACATTCGTTCAATAAGCTTATAATATTTACGTTCCTTTATATTTCTAAATCAAAAATGTAACTTGTATTTACGAAACAATTTTGTTATATTTATTCAACGTTCTTCGCGCCAAAACTTGAACGAATAAATTTATTGAAATAATTAACGAATTATTCGCAGTAATTTGAACTGAATTATTGTTGTATCTTTTGTCGAGATCAAGATAGAAGTTTTGCGTCCAAATAATATAATCGTTCCCACTAGAAGTTTCGATGTGTGCAGAGAGCAAGTCCTTAATACCCAAAAAGGTAAGCAATTGGCCATACAAAAGTGGAACCAAAAGTGTTTGCGAATTTACATGTTCAAGGGGAATAAAATTGGATATAGGCAGAGTTGGCAAAACACAGATGTCGCGATAAAAGTAATATATTTATAATAAACAACATTTTTTCCAATACAAGTACTTATACTTGGTAAAGTTAGAACGTAAAGATATTTACACACAAATAATAACTATTAATTATATTGTCTAGTCCTTGTGTAAGGTATAAATTGTGTACAATGTATGTACGATGTATGTAATATATAAATATATATAAATTGAAAGAATTACTTTATATGCTGTTCTTTTTACATCGAATTTCGAACATTTACAGTACCATTTCTTAAGTGTCGTTGTCATCATCATAAAACGAATATGCCAAGAGCACGCGAAGTGCCGATTAAACGATTTACAACTAGCAACCCATCGTCTTATGGTAATCCGTGCGAGAGCCGGCAGTATCCATTGAGTTGGCCGATATTTCATACAGTCTTTATTGCTTGGCTGCTACGAATATTTACGTTTGGTTATCACCAGCCGACAACGCACTTATGATAATTGATTATGTACGTAGCGCAAATCATGCATCCGCGAATACTATGCTCTACTCAAATTCCGACGTAATCATAATATTAAAATTCTTCCTGCTTAAATTATTAAGCCAAATCAGATCTTTCTACGTAAATGATAAATATATATCAACTATTACAAATAAACGTATGTATATAAATGTGGTAACTATTCACGTCAGACAATGCTTAGAAATTAATCATTAAGTCACTTTTCTTACATTAGTATATATAATAACATATATGAACAGATACAATTACTATAATAGCTCAATATTATTTGTATAGTAACTTTGTCAATAAAAAGATTACATAAACTAATGAACGCATTTGTTTTAACTTCTCTTTTTCATACATACAATTGTAATTAAATTTAACTTCACTTTAATAAAAAAAAGGATCCTTCTGATGTTTAAATATAATTTCGTAGATTGAAATGTTTGCATTTTAATTACTTTAATATACTTTACTTGATGAACAAAACTAAACCTGAGGTGAATTAATTTCTTGTCAGCCGCGTACAATATTTTATCTGTCGAAAAAACGAAACGTTGGGAACGTTGATGTTGAAAAAGAGAATAGTAATATATATTACGTTACGATGGAAGAACAAGTTTCTTCAGTGTTAGGTACAATATGTTACATATAGCATTTAGAGACGTAAAAATAATTGTTTCATTCAATCAAATTTGTGTGATTTAGTAACAAACATTAATTATAATCTATTTTGTTTGTATATATTAAATTAAGGATTAAACAAATATATTTATTGAAAGGATTATTTTTTTGCTGCTATTTATTGTAAATGTTGATGTTGATATTCACAATGGTAAATCATTTTAGAAAGTATTTTTCGTGTTGATTAATTTTGATAAACATATATTTAATTCTTCAATACGTTAAATAATTATATTGTGGTAAAATGTTGAGTATACAAAGTATATGTGATTTAAGATATTTTAAAATATATTCGAATGAACTGAATTGTTTATTGAATATTAAAATAATGTAAATACATCAAATGTAATAAATCGTTAATATTTAATTGTTTAAACTATAAGGAATG
>JABFQD010000777.1:0-22412 GCA_022817045.1 Psix sp. ZL-2020 | reverse complement strand
AGTGGAAGAGCGGGGGTGAGGAAGGCGGGTGTAGGAGGGGGGGGAGCGGGGGGGTGGGAGAGGGTAGGAGGAGTTTAAAATTTTATATTTATTAACATTTGAGGCCGCGTACATGAAATTTAGAAAACAAACGGAGATTACAAATACAACTATTTTTTTTATTAAATATTCTATAATTTAATAAAAATAAATATCTTTTTTTTAACTTTATTAAAAAAAAAATCAAAAAGACACTATTTTTCGCGGGAAATGGTTTTAATTTGTCTGCTTCGGTTACAATATCACTCCAGATAGTTGGCGCTGTGTATCATAGTCTAATTATATATATATAATTTCGCGCCAAAACCTCATCCTGTCCTTTAAGGTTCGGGAAGGCTGTTTCTGCATAAAAACTACGTTTTTGTTTTGTCAACCAGTATTCCACTAGTTCAAAAGTCAAAATGGTTCTGAAAGGTCAAACCTACGTAGTTAAGCGAAGTAAGTATATAACATTTTTTCAGCGAAACTTAACAAAAGCTTTGTCGCGATTTTCATTGTTGGCTTTGCTGTCTAAATTTAATAGCTTCTTTAATCGCGTTGTAATAATATCATCTCGAAAATTTATTTCGCGCAACAATTAATTCTAATTAAAGAATTCTTTGTTACTCGAACATTGTAAAAATAAACTGAGAAAAACAGTAATATATGATTTCTTATTGTTAAAAAAAAACTCTGGAAAATTGCACAAACTGATTATTTTTTAGGCGGCCGCAAGGAAGTGGTTCATCTTGATAAAATTACTTCAAGGATACAGAAATTATGTTACAAACTCGATATGGATTACATCGACCCTGTAAGCTCAACACAAATAATAAGAGAAATGAATGATGTGTTTGTTTACATTGTTTTAATGGAAACTGATGTTTAACACGTGCACTCGTTCATGCACAATTAATGTATTTCATATCATTACCTAATGAAATGAAATGTTCGATAATGCATAAATTAACTGTAAATTATTTTCACGCTCTAATAAAAAATAAAACGCAATTCTCATTTTATTGGTAACTTACATTTTTGATTGGTAGAAAAAATTAGCTTCAAATGTAAAATTTGTTTAATATGAATAGAAAAAAATGTTTGCTGAGAAAAATATGTAAATTAGTATAATAAATTTGCATTTTACATGATTCCTTTATTTATACATAATTATATTATTGTTTATGGATATTAAACAAATATTTTTAGCTGTCGATCACGCTGAGGGTCATCAATGGACTCTATCCTGGAGTTACTACTGTGGAGCTGGATAATTTAGCGGCAGAAACTGCCGCAACAATGACAACGAAACATGCGGACTACGCGATTTTAGCCGCAAGAATCGCTGTGTCCAACTTGCATAAAGAAACAAAAAAGACATTTAGCGGTAAGGAAGGGATTTTAATTTCATTTCAGCATTAAAAATCTTATGATCGAGATGAGAAAAACACATTTCAAGCCATCAAATGACTTTTTCAGATGTGATTCAAGATTTATACAACGTGGTGGACCCGAAAACTCAGCAACCGAAACCGATTATTAGCAAGAAACATTACGACATAATTATGAAATATGCAGACAGACTGAATTCGGTGATCGTTTATGATCGTGACTTTAACTACAATTTCTTTGGTTTTAAAACACTCGAGAGGAGCTACTTGATGAAGATTAATGGCAAAGTTGCAGAACGTCCTCAGCATATGTTGATGCGTGTCGCAGTTGCCATCCACGAGGAAAATATTGACAAAGTCATTGAAACATATAATTATTTGTCCGAGAGATATTTTACACATGCGTCTCCTACTTTGTTCTCGGCTTGCACTACCAGGCAACAAATGTCTAGGTACGAATTAGAAAAACAGTTACGAAATTATTGAGGGTATGAAGATTGCAAGATAACAAATAATCTTGATATGAAATATTCTCATTATGTTCCCATTACTTAATTTGATGTTTTGATACGATTGCCATGAAGGAACCTAATGCTCTTCATGGATAATAATTGTGTAATTAAGTTACTTTTCTGTCCTGTTTTTTATAATATATAATATAAAAAAAACTAGTTTACTTTGCTAATTCGGCATTGATAGTTATTATTCTTTAATTTACGTTTCGATGATATATTTCTCCTCATCAGTAATTGTTAATATATCTCATTTATTTTTGTGTTATATGTATGAGAGATATAAACAATTTCTGATAAGAAGAAACATATTCTCAAATCGTAAACTAAAGAATGATTATTACTTCTTAATTTGCAAAGTAAACTAGTCATCAAAAATTTGATAGATAATAATTATTATGCTAGAGAATGATTTGAAGATAATGTTATTACTCTGACTTTTGAATAATCTTAATTTTTAATGTCAAGAATAAAAAAAATGCTTTTTTCAGTTGTTTTCTTTTGACCATGATGGACGACAGTATGGAAGGTATTTGTAACACTCTGACCAGGTGCGCTCTGATCAGCAAATCAGCAGGAGGCATTGGTTTGAATGTACATTGCATTCGCGCAAAAGGTACGCAGATCAGCGGATGTGGCGAGTCTAGCGGACTGGTACCGATGATTAGAGCTTACAACAACATGGCTCGTTACGTCGATCAAGGTGGCAAAAGACCAGGTGCTTGGGCTATTTACCTAGAGCCATGGCACGCCGACATTTTTGAATTTTTAGATCTTCGCAAAAACCATGGTAATTAAAGTTTAGTTGGGAGGAATGAAAAATTGCCATTGCTATAGTTTTACTTAAAAATGGTCCGTTTATTTTTAGGCAAGGAAGAACTTCGAGCTAGAGAAATGTTCTATGCTTTATGGATTCCTGATTTGTTCATGCAGAGAGTCAAGGATAACGGAATTTGGACGTTGATGTGTCCTCATGAATCACCAGGATTGCACGATGTGTGGGGCGAAGAATTTGAAAAACTTTATGTGAAGTAAAAAGATTTGTTATATATATGTTTGTTATATAAGAAATGATTATTTGAGAGTATTTTTCATTATATGAAATTATGTGACTTTGGAATATCTGAGCTTTGAGATAATTCAATTTTCAATTTTATTTCAAGGTACGAATCAGAAGGTCGATTCAAAAAGCAGGTCCAAGCTCGAACTCTTTGGAGTGCAATTTTGATGGCCCAGGTAGAGACAGGTGTGCCATATATGTTGTATAAAGATCATTGCAACCGTAAATCCAATCAGCAGAACCTTGGTACTATCAAGTGCAGCAATTTGTGCACTGAAATTGTTGAATATTCCAGCCCGGATGAAGTCGCGGTATGCAATCTTGCATCTATAGCTGTTAATATGTTCATCGATTCTAACACAAAAACCTTCGATTTTGTCAAACTCAAAGAAGTTACTAAAATCGTTGCACGAAATTTGGACAAAATCATCGATCTCAACTACTACCCCATACCGGAGGCGGAAAGATCCAACAGGAGACACAGGCCGATAGGTATACAGAAAACTCAAAATTTAACTCTACTTGTTTAGTAATATTTTTATATCAAACGAGTGTAAAGTTAAAATTAAAAAGGTGGAATACCAAATTCGATTTTTGTTCAGAACAATTTTGTGATACATCAATTTTATTTTGAAGGTATTGGTATTCAAGGATTAGCTGACGCTTTTCTCTTAATGAGATATCCGTTTGAAAGTGAAGAAGCTCAAAAGTTGAATATACAAATATTTGAAACTTTGTATTATGGGGCTTTAGAAGCGAGCTGTGAAAACGCTGCAGAAAATGGAACTTACGAGACCTATAAAGGATGTCCAGTTAGCAAAGGAGTATGTTTTTTAAATTATTTTCTTAAAGAATATTTTTATGCAAACATTTTTTATTTACTGAAAAAGATGAAATATAAAAATTGGTTTTATTATTTTTCATCGTTGTTAACTGAACTTGTTTGTACTTCAGATTTTACAATACGACATGTGGGGAGTAACTCCCACAGACCTCTGGAATTGGGCAGAACTGAAAGAAAAAATTGCGAAGCATGGCGTGAGAAATTCTTTGCTTATTGCGCCGATGCCCACAGCTTCAACTGCGCAAATTCTCGGAAACAACGAATCTATCGAACCTTACACTAGCAACATTTACGTCAGACGAGTTTTATCGGGCGAATTCCAGGTTGTGAATCCTCATCTTCTTAAAGATCTAACTGACAGACAACTTTGGAGTGAAGATATGAAGAATGAAATCATTGCACACAATGGATCCATTCAGGTGTGAAAAACAGAATTGCTTAAAGTTGAAACAAATAAAGTATTCGCTATAAATAATATATAAATAGGGAATAGATTTTTATGTCCGACTAGGAAATTATGATAATTTCGAAATGTCAACTGTAGCAATATTTATGAACAAAGTTCTTTTATGATAAATTTTACTATTTATTAAAACATTAATTACAAGGGACATATATTTCAAACAAAAAGTTATTTAAAATGATATAATATTGTTTTATTTATAGTAACAAATGAATATATATATTTAATGAATTTTTATATACAGAATATCAAGGAAATCCCAGATGATTTGAAGGCTCTGTACAAAACCGTGTGGGAAATTCCACAAAAAGTGATTCTGAAGATGGCGGCAGACAGAGGTCCATTTATTGACCAATCTCAATCTCTGAATGTACATATGGCGAAACCTACGACGGAAAAACTCACATCTATGCACTTCTACGGATGGCAAATGGTATTTTTTTATTTTACATTTCACCAATTAAAATGAAATTCGAAACTAAACTAAAATATTTTCAGGGCCTGAAAACCGGAATGTATTACTTGCGTACAAAACCAGCGACGAACGCGATTCAATTCACAGTAGACAAATCTAAATTGGTGAATAAAACTCCAACAACGAACGGTGTGGCTGAGACGGAAGAAACCAAAGACGAGGAATTGGATGCCGCATTTGTTTGTCGGCGCGATAATCCAGATGCTTGTGTCATGTGCAGCGGTTGAAAACCTGGACGGATTGAAGTGATCCGAATGAAAAAATCTGTACATTTTAAAAGTCGCACTTAATTTTGTATTTAACTTTTAAACTCGTTTTTATTTAAGATACACTATTTTTATTTGAATCATGACAAATGTGAATGAAAATGTAACTGAAAGAAAGCTCTATAAATTGTATTCAACTACCAAGTAGAAATAAAATATTTTATACGATTGAAAAGCAGAAGTACTTTGAAAATCATTCTTATTTATCTGTGTTTTATACAAGTTACATATACGAATGAAGGAGGAAAATATACAACTCATAATTGTAGATAATTTTTATACACAAATTGTTTCATACACTTGCTTGACTCGATACAAAAGAATCTCTATCGCATTATTGCTATGGCCATGAACGATCGCCTATTTGTTAAACTTGATGTATCCCTTTTGATTTGAATAGACAATTTGTTCTCGAATATAAATAATAGCGCACGCTAAATTAAACAATGACACTTGTTTACGAATCCAAAGGCTGAACCTTAACTCTGCTTAATCAAAAATATCGTAATGCGAAGTATCTCCAACAACGACAACTTATGTATCATTACTTATTTGGCTTAATCTAGGTTGAAAGTTCGTTCGATTTATGGCGAAGCGACGCGACAACTTAATGACAATATGCTCTCTCTGTTTGCTGTCAGCGAGTTGACGCGGCGCCTGTTAATACAGTTTTTTAAGTCCGAGCTTGTGTCGCTCCTGCGCAGGCGTGACTTTGAGTTTCAGCTGTTGAATGAGGTCGAAAATCTTGAGCGACGGGCCGACCTTGAAGCCGGTGATGTCCATGATCTGATCCTTAGTCAGGGTGAGTAGGGCATTGCCGTCGATCTTCTGTTTGCTGAAGTTATCGCAGTACCGTGCGCAGTCGTTCACGCGCAGGAATTGCGCAACATCAAACACATTCCACTCAGAGGGTGCAAGGGCGGTTACATCTACATTCTTCTGTCCACCGTCTACGAGACGAGGCGTGTACTTTCCACTAGCCGAGGTTGTCTGTAAAAATAACATCTTTTAATACTTCTTGCAAGTCATTTTACATTCTTTACATGTGTTGACAGAGGATAAATTAGTGACACATTGAATAACTGATTGGTCTGTTATATAATGATAAGAATATGTTTTTACATGTACAAGTGTAATATTACAATATGAATTTTAATTAGCTTTTAATATTGCACAAATATTGTGATAATTTATTTCCATGGTGAATTCATAATTTTAATTTCAATGATTTCAGAATTTCAAATTTATTCCACTTTCAATTCTCCTCAGATCGAAAAGACTCATTTATAAATTGACTTGATGTAGAGTGATCTATCTTGAATATAAATACAATCGTTTGCGAATGTTTCATTAGTTACGGTTGTAATGCAAAACAACGTTCAGTGTGTGACGCAACAAATGCAGAATGTCAACATATGCACTGAATGATGCATATGATGCTTATGCATTATTTGCTGATTTTATAAGTTATTAAAAAATAGTTTTTTTTTATCAATAATGATACATTCGTAATGTAAATAATTCACACAAATTATTTTGCATCAACGTATTTTGTTATTGTTATTTAATTGAATTTATAATTAATAATAAATAATTAGTGATTGAAACAAATATGCTATATGCATATTAAATTATATATAAAATAATGAGTGTCATAGACTCTTGTTTTGTTTGACGATAAATAAAAAATAATAATAAATAAATAAAGTTCCAAGTGCTACTTTTATAACAGTAACATTTACAATCCTGTAGTAGGAAAAAGACAAAATGTTTTATTGTTATTTTTATGAATTAAGTTTACAATGTTGCTACGAACAGAATAAATTTGAATTTATAGAATTTTATCTTCCTAAACATTTTGTATTCTCCTCAACAGATTTTTAGTTTGAGTCATATTTAAATAATAGTGCAGGGTAGATAATTATTTATTACAAACATATTTAAATGTTGTTTGTGGTATCTTCTTGACAATGTAACAAATATTAAAGCACTTAACTAAATCATTATTACAATAGCCAAAAAAATTAACAAAGTAAAGATTTATCAACAAACTTACACATAATAATATTCTTTTTAAATATTTATCGTACAATATACATGTTCTACACAACATAGAACACGAATTTATTCACCTTTTTTGTTCAAAAATTTGTTGCAAATAATATTAATACTGATTCATTTTGAGTATAATTGAAGCCACATATTATTTTTCGAGAGCTAAACATAAGGAAATGAAATGTTTGACATTAATATTCATGAAAATAACTATCAAAACATGTTTATCAATTATACAGCTACGTTAGAGATGAACTTACATTAACATAAGAAGTTACAGTCCTCTCCTTAGGCGGCGGTGAGGTAGATACCGGGATATGCGCTTGCGCATTGACTTGAACATTCTGCGCACTTGTGGACACTGGCAGAGTTTGATCTGGACCAACCGGCTCCTCCGCTGGTTCTGGCTCGATATTTGCTACCTCTTCTTGCACCTTTTCATTCGCTGGCTCTTTAACGGACACGCTTTTTTCGCTTTTCTCGCTTAATTCACGCACCTTCTCACGCTCTCGAATTGCGTTTATACGCTCCCCATGACGAGTCAAAATAGTTTTTGGTCCGTCGAATCTCTTCTTCATCTTTCTCTTAGATTTACGTTTAAGGCCTCTTGGTGATTTTACTGCAAATAAAAAAGCGAGTTTATAAATTGATACACAATTTAATACAGTCTATACAAATCTATGATTTTATCAATATTTTTAAAAAAAAGGTTGGATTCTGGAATATTTATTCCTGTTAAAAAAGTTGATTAGGAATCGCAAATTTAGGTTTAATAACTAACCTTGCGATTTAGCTGTAGGACTAGCAACAATTTTGGTGAGTACTCTGGGTCCTTCGAGTTTATGGTCGACGAGGTCGCACCAGCCAACTGGGTATATATCTGGACTTTGACAGTCTAGCCACTGGTCGTACTCGTCTTCCCAGCCGTCAAAGTGCACGCGCAGCAACCGACCAATCACCCTTGTAATTGTCGCCACACAGACTAATCTAGGATCCATCAAGTCCGCTGCTTCCAGTCGCATCCCTTCAATGAAACCATGTTGAGGAATTTCCTAAACAAATCAAAACTCATGTTAAAGCTTCTGTGTTTCAGGCTCATTTCTTTTAAGAGTATTAATATTATTTATTTTCGGTTTCTACAAATAAATTCAATCATCAATAAACAAAGAGAGTGAGAAAGAGAGAAAGAAAAAGAACTAACTCTATTAAAGAGCTGCACTGGCGCTGGTATAGTATTAGTTTCAAGTAGATAGGAGTCCCAGTTGAAAGAGGTGGGGTCGTATCCTTTGGGTGGGGTAAGAGGCAGACCATGAGTCGCGCAGAAGCCTACGGGGAAGATGCATGGCGAACACGAGTGGTAACAAAACCAGTCGGCCGCGCTCGCATCCTCGTCATAACTGTCGATCCTGATCATGATATAATCCTCCTTCAGAACGCGCATCACCGTCGCTGCGCAGATCGCCGACAAATTCAGCGGGTCGATCGCCTCAATCTTCATGCCCTCCCGAAAACGGTACGCTGCGCGTGCATGTTTCTTCGGCACAAAGAACAGTTCATCGCGTGCATCATCCTCGCAGAGCTTGTTTCTTGCCAGGCGCTCGAGGTATTCCGGGTAAGCGTCCAGAGTCTGGCCGACACGATTCGCCCATCCCACGGGGTGAATTAGCGGTGAGTCCTCGTGGCACCAGAAGCCATTATCCTCCGGTGGAGAGTCGTAGTAGCGCACGTGCAACCGTTTGCCTACGATCTTCTGAATCGTCGCAACTTTCACTTGCGAGATCCGGTTCTTGTCCACCACCTCGAGGTGCAGGCCTGCGCGAAATCGTGACTTTATACTTTCATTTACTTTGTTGTAGAAGTTAGTCGGCAACGTCCGGGCGCCCGTTAAGCGCTTCATCAGAAAATCTTTCCAATCTTTGTACTTATTTGCAATTGCTGTGGAAGTGAAAGCGAATTAATATGGTTGTTTTATGATTACGATGAAATGAAAATGTAATTTTAAAGTTACAATGTAATGTGTATTTTTTGTAGATTTTACATTTTTTCATGTTTAATATGAGTGTTTAAGACAAATGAGATCTGCTTACTGTTTGGCGGAATGAGAGGCTTGCCGATCGTAGCGCACCATCCCACAGGATGAATGTCATTAGAGCAAAGGGAAACCCAGAAATCTTTGTCTGCATTATGTCCAAAGCCTTCGTACCTTAATAATGCCCTATAACCGGAAATCCGAAGAACAGTTGCAACCCAAAAAGAATCAGGAAACGCTTCACAAACCTCATCACAATCTGTGTTTTCTACTTCCACTTTCATCCCCACTGTTATGTTATCCCAAATTTCTGAGATTGGAGCCTGAAGTTAGAATAAAAAAGATTCATTCTTTATTATTTATATATATTCAGAGAATGCTCAGAGAAGAATATTTTTTTGGAAAAGGTGAGAAAATGATTTAAAATGATTTATTACATGTTTAAAACAAGAAACAGGTGCTGCGCAAAACCCAGGTTCCGTGAGTTGGGGCGTCCAATCGTAAGAGCCCGCCATCTCCGCGGTTCTTTTTCGCCTCACAGGTAACTCCTCGAGCCATATATTTTGCATCGTTGGCTTTTCTTTCTCTTTAGGTTCCACTTTAATTTCAGGCTCTTCTTTTATCGGAGCAGCCTTAAAAATAAAACAAATTATTTTATAATTTCATTATTTCAACGTTTTTTACTCTCATTAAAGGTTTAATCACGTTCAGCACTAACTTCTTTTGTGTTTTTTACTTCTTTCGGAGATGATGGATTTTGTTCGACAGAATTCGAAGGACTGTAAGTTGAGTCGGCGGAGAGCGAGTACTCGGATGACCTTGCACAAGCTCTACTACAAAATCGACGTTCCCTCGTGTAAAAAGCGTGCTTTACACCGATTGCTCCGCATTTTTCACAGACAGCTGTAACGAAATTATTTGTTATTGTAAATCGATAAATTAATAATGTTATTTAATTAATTAATTAACAATTAATAATGTTCTGTATATTTTTTTTACAATAATATGAGATTTATAAAAGAAATCGATAATGAATGAAATTAGAATACTGAAATAAATTGTAACGGTTTAACAAATTACGAGAATTTACAAAAGATGGTGTTTTATAATTCACATTAAATTGAAATGAATGAATGGTGTAGAGAAGATACATTTCGAATACACAAGTCGGCATCTTATTGTTTTGATGTAGGTGTAACAACCGGTAAAATAAGAGTCAATGAACTTAAACTAAGAGTCTGTTTGACAATTTATACTGCCAATATTTGCTTTGATGTGAAATATTTCAGGAGTGAGTCTTTTTCCAATTTAATTTATTTATCTTTAATTAAATTAAAGTTTAATTTAACAAGTGATTTTGGCTTTAGTATTTTTTAATGCTGATATAATTATATTATGGTGTATAACATGACTACGATAATGTTTATTGTATATATTATTTATATTCTTAATTAAGATCTTATTATATTCAGTTATTTGGTTCATTTTGGAAACACAAAAAAAAAAGATAAAAACAAAACAATACACAGCTTAATTTTCACTTTCTGGATTTCAACACATTTTTTTCAATTCTTAATTGAATTAGTTAAATTGATTCAAATTAATTGCTAAAAACAAAGCAACTGAATATAATATTTTAGAATTATTTTTGTATTTCAATTTCCAAACGAATTTATATGAATATATAAAAATAGTTTTACAATTTTACTTACATACTGCATTTTTATTTTACATACTGCATTTAAACAATATTTAATTCACAAGTACTTTTTCGAGCAGTCAGAAGATAAATTTATGCTTAGAAGACCATGTACCTGCTCTTGATTAAAGGATTAAAACGGTCTCTGATGAAATTCAGAAAATGGACAACAATAATCCATGTATTGTTTGCTATCTCCCTCGAATGTGATATGGCTTTAGTTTGTTTGTTATATGATTCAAACTAAAATTCATAATTGTAGTTTGAAATTATTTATTACTGATAATTTCAATTTCATAATATTTGAATAATTCACTAGTGATCTAAGAAAATACAATAACAATGTTTTTCATATTTAAATTTGAGTTTCATAATTCTTCTTCATTTTCCCATACAATTCATATATTAAAACAATCTTTATTAAAAGCCATCTTTTAAAATAGAAATCTTTTGAAACTGCCTTAATAAATATAAATAATAAAAAATCTGAAACACAAAAAAGAAATGAAGCAACATATAAATTCATACAGAAAATTCCTGAAACCTAAACTCCTAAATAAAATTTCTCAAAACTATTAGTTTTATGAATTTCTCCCTCAAAAATCAGCGACGAAAAGTTGCTGTAATTCCCATCTCCTCGTCCAACTTAAATACATCGTTCTCTAATTTGTATTTTCTTTCAATTAAAAGTTTTCTTCTCAATTTCCAGTTTACCATAATTAGGAACTAATAAAAACAACATTGCAATGACGTTTCGGAATTGTATTATTCCTTCATCAGATTAATTATGTGTGCCATTACGAGTTTGTTGTTCATATAATTATTGTCAATTTTTGTTTGTTCATTTACAGCAATTCCGTACTATTATTGCATTACACAAACTATCACATTATTGTATTCTGATAATTTCAAAGATTACAGCAAATTACACATTGAGAAAAAACCTCTAAATTGAGTAATAAAATCATAAACGAACAGTCAACTTCATTGTGAAACGACTAATTCATAATTTGAAATGAAACGCATCTCATTACCCATGCCATCTTTCCTGATCGGTATGAAATTCAAATCAGTATGTGGCTGATACGCGATGGGAGTTTTAAGCACGAGTCCAGGATGTTTGATAGGCTTGATTTTGCGGTTGCGAGTATCCTGTATAGTTTGCGTCGCCGCGTTGTTCACGATCTGGTCGCGCTCTTCGTCAACCATATAATCCTCTAAGCCCAGATAGTCGTTCGCGTGTCTGTTTTCTAGTTGGGAATCATAGTTCTGAAAATGACCACAAATGCGTTATCAGAATGATACACAGTCTCTCGTATGATATGCAATTGTTTATATACCTGTTGCATTTCAGGAACATCAACAGCTTCGATAGCCTCCATAGCCTCGTCGGGTTCGGAACACTCGGTGGCGAACTGCGGCGGCAGGTACCTGACGACGGTGGTGGGTGCCATCTGGTGGTTACGCATGTCTTCAAAAGAGTGCGAAGTGTGCGAGAAGAACGGACTCTCCGGCTGGCGAGGGTCGATCATGAGCTCGTGCGTTGGCTCGTTATGCATCATCATGTCCCCCATCCATACCATACCTAACTCAGGCATACTATGGATGGTCGTGTAAACTATCAACAACCAATTTTCCAGTTAATTTCGTACTGATCTCATCAAATATCCATTCGATTTGGATCTTATACCAGATAAATGATTTTGGAAATGATCCTGGAAATGATTTGAAATTTTGACAAGTATTTTTAATTCTGAAAATTATTTTTCATTTTGAACATTCAAACATGAAAATGTATTTTTGGTTTTAAAGGATAGATGGACTTGTAATTTGTATGTAATTTTACAAGAGTGTATAAACGAAGTGTAATTAATTCAAGTTATTCAATATTAGCTGGAGATTATTTTACCCTCTTTTCTTTTTTAATTTTATCCCGCGTCTGCTCGTTAAAAATGAATGAGAAATGGAATCGATATGGCTTGGTTATATTATGTTAGCAATAACAAACCAACTTATTACAACCTTCTTGTTTCGGGTGGGAGTTTATGTTGTATGTACCCTAACATTGAACAAAGTATTATGCATATTATATTGATCATATAGAGTATATTATGAATAAAACAAACGTCGATCATTTAACGGTGAAAAATGAGAATGATATTCGATCAAGAACGATTTATCGATAATGACTTGCTACCAATAGGAAATGACAATAAAAAGAGATGCAATCATAAAACGCTGTTTCGGCAATTATAATAAACCTCAAGACTCGTAACGAATTAAATTACATTATAATTCTATATCCAACGTTTTTTCAATTTGAAGTCAAAATATCCAAAAATTATTGTCTTAAAATAAAATATTTCGTCATCAAAAGTACCTAATGTTTAGAGTTTGTAGTTGCATTTTGGTGTAGTTTTAAATTACAATCTACTCTTTTGATTAGAAAAAGAAGTTTTGTCAAGAATTCAGGAAGTTATCGGCAAAGATAAATTGACGATGTGTTAAAAAATCAAAACAAAAAGCTGCATTGGAATCGCGGGTGTGCGTGCACTCGAACATTACCATTGGGCGCTTGCATGTCCATGACAAAGGGCTCGCTAGGAGCGCGGCGGGTTCTCTGGGTCTCAGCGGGATTTACGCTTGGCGCGAGCAGCTGCCGGCATTTTCGTTACGTCCCCGCGGGCTCGCCTCTAATGCTACGAGTCGCGCGTCGCCTTCATCCGCGGCTCGCACAACACTTTTCGCCGAATCGCCAGCTAAACACAGTAACACACATACTAATCCCAAAATCAAGCGCACTTACTTGTGTTACTCTCTCGCTACGCGGAGTCTTACCGCTGAGTCGCTGCGCTGCATACGCTCTGGGGAATTGTCCCTAGAAATCGGCGACTGCGCATCACTGCGCGTTCTATTGTTGTCTTCTTTTTGCCGAGAGTTAGAAAGAGATAGAAATGTAATTGCAGGTTATGTAATCGTTTTCGAACGGAGACAATTCTTTTTGCGGGAAATTTGAATGGGAATGGATATGTAAAGATGAAAATGTAGATGTAGTGTTTTCTAATCGGGTTTTAATATTGAGTTTAAAGTAATTATATATAACTCTATTTATAATTATATATATTTTTTTTGTAGATAATTTATATGTATGAATTATATATGTTTTATTAATAATATAGTATAATATAATTTTTTTATTCTGAAAGATAGACTATATATAAGTAATTATTACTGTAATTTATACTTAATAATAAAATTGTATTAATAATTGGTTTATATGTTTTATTTTATATGTACTGTACATAAGAAATCCTTGTACAAAATGTATCATGATATTTTAATTTGTACAAAATCTCACTTTACAGCCGCACTTTTTTGTTATCCAACAAGAAATGCTATGAATATAAGAAATAATTTGTTGAATTATTTAACATCGATTTCATTTTTCGTGCATAACAAATCGACTGCTATATTTTATGGAAAATATACACTTAGTTCACGCAGCTCTGTAACACATCATTCGTCCATGTCTGCCTCCATTGCACCAGTCATTTCAACATCTCTCAATTCGGCGTGTTGTAATTCTCTTCTAATTTCCGGGGTGATCATATAATGAGTTTGTTTTTTCAGTAATTCTAATAGTCGCTCTTTCTGATCTGTGCTTATGTCGCTTTTGTACCTTTGAACAAAAGTCAGTAGTGCCTGATGCCACAAAACTGGCATCTGTCTTTTATCAAACTGAAATCTGTGAATGAAAAACAAATGATTAATTAACTGAAAAAACCTTAAAAAAATATACATATCAAAAATAACAGCAAAAAATAACAAGATAAAAAAAATTCTAGTTAGTAGAGAGATGTAATTTCGATTCTCACTCAAGGTCAAAGAAGTGATTTTTTTTCATGATGTTAAATTTCACCATTTTTCAATTGTCGTAAAAATGAACATTTTCTAATTAAATCATTATATAAGTGAACATTTTAGAAATAAAATATTTTTCGATCGTTTATATGTAACTAGATATGAATAATAAATTGTCTGCAAGTAAACCAAAAATGCTTCGTTCGAGTACCTTAAAAAGTGATCTACAACAGCATCAATGGCTTGATAAGGCAGAGCATATTTTTTATCAAAGAATATCCTCAGGAAGATGCTGTTTGCTCCGGCGTAATCCATGTCGGCAATTTTTGCCATCGCTGCGGCAGAGTAAGAAACCGGGATGGAGCTTTTGGCGAGTATCGCTCCAAGGATCGTGGCTTCGCGGAGGGTACAGTTGCCTGACATAAGTAACGGCAAAAGAATGCCTTTCATGAAGGCGCTTGGTTTGTAGATGGCTTTGATGAGCGCCTGTGTGAGGTGGAAATTGAGTCTCTTGTATTCGGTGAGATCGTCTCGCACTCGGGGCAGCAATACTAAGTTATAAAACCTCTGGGCCATTTTGTCTGAAAGATTGGAAGCAAAGATTCGGGTCGCTTGGTACATCGCGGCCGAAGACCAATTATGAGGTTCGAGTACCTGAAAAAAAGACAAATTACAATTTCCATTTTGTATTACAGTTATTTTATTTTTAAGCAAACAACTTGTATTTGTGCCAAATAATTTCCTCAAACTTTTCAAACAAATATTTTTATTTCAATATTTATTTTCCTTTCAGTCCCAGTTTCCTTGCAATTTTATTCACCCTGGCAATTTAAATACCTGTAAAATTTGCTCCCAGTTTCTCAGTTTGGGTACGATTTTGAAAGCTTTCGGTAGTTTGCCACTGCGATACTTAGCGAGGATGTCTCGCACGCCTTCGTACATCGCACGCACGTTCGGGTCCAGATCCGCACCGGCACAGCTTGCGTTGTCGCCGAACTCCGACAACAATACTGCTTTGTTAGCTGCGATTGTCTGGCCCAACTGTTCTACTCTAAGGCTCTCGAACCTGTTGAAGTCTCGCTCGGTCTCTTCGTCAACTTCGAATGCCTCGTAGGGGACGTCCCCGGCATTTTCTGGCATCTCATCTTCATCGCTCAGCTCATTGTCCAGATGCAAAACCGCGATTTTGCGACCACTAGTTCCTGCTGTCTGTCCTGCAGCGCCACTTTCCTCTTCTTCAATCTCGCGCTGCTGCTTACGGGCTTCTGACAAAATTTTCCTTGACAAGTTTCTGTCGACGAACTGAAATTTCCATTTGATTATTAGGTTACTGAATAAAACTGTAATGTAAAATACAAACATTTGTTATTCTTTTGAAATGTTTTAATTAAAAATAATTAAATTGGCTCAGTTTGTAAATAATCTTTATATAAGCTCCAGAACCTAACCTTAAATTATAAAATTAGAATTTTATTGTAGAATTACAATTTTGAAATGTGAATTTTCTACTAACCTCTTCATCTTCATTTTGTATGTTTTTTGTTTTCTGGCGATTTTTATTTTTTGCCACCGCGTCTTCTTCAATTTGTTGGCTTAAACTTTTCTTCTGCTCTTTGAAACTCACGTCCCGGTTGTTACTTTTTTTCTTCCACTTCCCCATATTTGTTTGTCTCTACTGGTTTTCAATATTCAACTAAACTCATCCACTTTTCAGTCACACAAAAACCACGTGTTTATATCATCACCTGGCTCTGCTAAAACATTAGGGTCACCAGAGTGAAGTTACCTAACAAGTGACTGCATGAAGTTGCTCGATTGTTGATTTCAAATTCCGCAAAGTCAAAACAACAATATTAATGTGACGTCATAAATGAAATATTTGAACATAAAAATGTTTCTCATAAACTGACATTTATAAAGAAAAAAAAAAAAAAAAAATATTAAATAATACGAAAAATAATGTAATTAAAATTGCATCACAACATTGTAACACTAATTTTCACTTGTTTAAAATCATTATATTTACATTGTTGACACAAAAATTAAGAATATTTGAATTTGAATATTACTTTTTCCAAAAATACAATTCCAAAACCAGGAATTTGAAAAATTAATTTCAGTGAATTTAATAAACAGTGACGTATTTAGAGGTTATGATCTGAAGTCAGTTGATGTCAACAACTCATCGCATCTGTCATTTTAGCTGCCTTCAATTTTTCCTTCTTGCTCGCTTAGAAAGAAAACATTTCTCTCGCACATAACCATTTCGACAAGTAATGGAAAATCCAGATGAAAACGAAGTCGAGGATTTGCCATCGACAATATATACTTTCCCGGTGAACGTGCAAAATGTCATTGAACAGGTTAGGTTTCTTATCTGTCACTTTTATTTACATTTCTCTAGCTGTCAAATGAATAAAACAAATCAAACCAACTAAAAGTAGAAATATCAAATTGAAAATTAAATTATAAATGAAATTTTGTAGCGAACCAAAATATGCTTTTTTTCTTGTAAAATTACATTTTTGCAAGATTCAAAATTTATGTTTTGAATTTAGTAAAGAAAGTAATTATACATGTTCTGCGGATCTGTAAAGTATGAGGAAATAATTAGAGTTGAATTTTGTTTGTCAAGGTCTTGCCAAGCAACGACCCTTTGGACCAGCCAAATTTTAACACCATAGATTATATAAATGCGTTGTTCCCTACCGAACAATCGCTATCAAACATCGACGATGAAGTCAGTAAAATGGAATATAAGATTTGTCAAATCGATAAGGAGATTAGGTCGGTTGTAAGAGGCCAGACAAACGTCGGCCAGGACGGCAGAGCTGCTCTGGAGGATGCGCAGAAGGTTATAAAACAACTCTTCGTGCATATCAAGGACATCAAGGACAAAGCAGAGAGGTCGGAGGAAACTGTGAAGGAGATCACGCGGGATATCAAGCAGCTGGATTTTGCGAAAAGAAACTTGACGTCGTCCATTACAGCATTAAACCATTTGCATATGTTGGTTGATGGAGTTGAAAATTTGAAGTAAGAAAAAATAATGGCTATGCGATTTTACTTTTTATGGAACTAACGAATTTGTCGTTTTATTCATAATTTTGATTGTGACTGTTTCTAAGAAGTTGGGTGTTTATTATTTGCAGGATTTTAACTCAGAAAAAACAGTATGGGGAAATCGTCAATCCACTGGAAGCCATAATGGAAGTCATGCAACATTTTCAAAGTTACATCGATATTCCACAGATAAAGCAACTTTCAGACGAAGTATGAAGATAAGAAATGAGCAATTGTGATTAATTTGAAATATGAATTTTATGGTTGACTATGGATGGGGTTTTTTGATAGGGTGGAAAATTATATATTTGATAAAATCGTCGCTGCACGTTTATGGTTAATTTGTAGACCAGTTTGATGTGGTTTTCAATTTTTAGATTGATTTTGCGAGCAATTAAATTTTTTTTGTTTTTAGGTGCGTAAGATACAGGTTGAATTGGCTCAACAGATAACAGCTGATTTCAAAGAAACATTTTCTGGGCAAAACCTCAAAAATTTTGCTCAACTAACCAAAGGTTGTCTGGTTCTCTCCATATTAGATCCGAAAATAAAGTAAGAAATCTTTCATTCATATGATTATTCATGAAACAAAAGAATTTTAATTTTTATGAAATGAAGATTTGAAATTTAAAAAGTCACTGTATAAGTAAACATTCTGGAATTTTGTTGATTATATAGATTTTGAGGAATAAATACGTTTTCTCTTGAAACAAATACAATTTACGGTCGTCAAAATCAATTTAAATGTAATAAAAAATAAAGATGAATATTTTGTTTATAGGAAAGAATTGTTAACTTGGTTCGTCAACACGCAACTAGAGGAATACGGACATCTTTTCAGTGAAAACCAGGACTTCGCATGGCTTGATAAAATCGATCGCAGATACGCTTGGATCAAAAAACATTTGCTCGACTTTGAATCGAAATTCGGCATAATTTTTCCTCGTGACTGGGAAGTCTCCGAAAGGATTGCTGTGCAGTTTTGTCACAACACCCGCGAAGACCTAACCAAACTAATGGAGAAAAGAAAATCGGAGATCGACGTTAAATTACTCTTGTATGCTATCCAAAAGACAAATAATTTCGAAAGTCTCTTGTCAAAAAGATTTTCCGGCGTTACTTTGGAAAATGGAAATCATGAGAAATCTAAAAATCAGAACGTCGAACAAAAGATAGAACGAAATGTGGAAGAAAACAATGTTCCTGGAAATCCTTTCGAGGAAGAAACCGAAGAAAAGGTATTTTTCACTGTCTTTAAAAAAATAAAGAATTATGTATTAAACACAACCAAAAAATCTAAAAAACTAGAATCTAATCTGTTTTTTACAGGCCGTGCCAGAAAAATTAGTCGTTTCGCCATTCGCGAATTTGATAAGACGCTGTTTCGAGCCGTACTTTAGTATTTACATCGACAATCTAGATCAAAACCTAGCGAATTCGATGAAAAAGTTTGTGAGCGATTACAAAATTCATCCGCCGGATTCCAGAGATTTTGGTGAAATTGAAGGCCCAAGTTCTGTTTTGTCATCCTGTGCGGATTTGTTCGTGATTTATAAAAATTATATGCTGCAGTCAACGCAGCTTAGCACTGGAGTTATTATGATCAGTCTGGCAGAAACTTTTCAGAAATACTTACAGGAATATGCCATACAGATGCTGCAAAATAATTTACCCAAGTAAGTTTTGTTACTTGGATGTTAATTTTTGTGAATTATATATTCAATAATTGATTTAGTTTTTTATGAATTATTTGATTTCTTTTGCAGAATTGGAGGTAGTATTGGAATCGGAACGAGCATGAGCAACATAACGCGAGATTTTCGTGATTTATCGACTGCTGGACTGATTCAAAATTTCCAAAGTTTGTTAAAGGAAGGCGAAAGCTCTCGTTTTAGTAAAGAAGAGCAAACGCGTATATGCTGGTAGTTATTGTTGAAAAACGTTTAAATTATTTCTTTACTGAAAACTCAATTATACATGTTTTCTTTTCTTCTAGTATTTTAACAACTGCGGAATATTGCTTAGAAACTACCCAGCAGTTAGAAGAAAAGTTGCGCGAAAAAACAGACAAATGTTATGCGGAGAAAATCAATTTCTCTCAAGCACAGGACCATTTTCATACGTAAATATATCAGTTAAAAGATAAGATTTATGGGTGTGTTATTTGTTATCAATATTATATAGCTGATTTTTTCAGAGTAATATCGAATTGTATTCAATTATTGGTTCAAGATCTGGAATCAGCTTGCGAGCCTGCGCTAACTACCATGACCAAAGTACATATTATTGATATAAAGTTTACTACTTTTATATTAAGAGTTCAAATTATGGTATATTTTGCCAAAAATGATGAAATTTTTATTATCATTCATATTGTTTTTCAGATGCCATGGAGCTCGATTGAAACGGTTGGTGATCAGAGTAGTTATGTCAGTACTATAGTAGGTCATTTACGACAGACAATTCCACCAATCAGAGACAGATTGTCGTCTTGCAGAAAATATTTTACACAACTTTGTGTGAAATTTGCCAGGTTATTACAGATTTTTTAACTTCACTATTTAACTGTGTTAATATATTCTGTAAATAGGTAAACATTCTCCTTAAAAAAAAGGAAAAATTTGTATACATATGAAAATTATATTGAGTTTATGGTGGGTATAAATTTAATTTGCTGTTGCTAAAGAAAAAAATTATTTTTTTATTTTTATATAATATTTTAGAAAAAGAGAAGGCTTCGGAGCAGGGGAAAGCTATTCAATAAAGTTACTTTATATTTTATTAATCAATCAAAATGAAGATAAAACACTATTTTCTATTTTCTTTTTTCAGTTCATTCATTCCGAAATTAATACAGCAATTGTATAAATGTAAACCTTTAAGTACTGTTGGAGCCGAACAATTATTACTTGATGTTCACATGCTGAAAACAGCCTTGCTAGAGCTTCCTTCCATTGGTTGGAAAGTTCAAAGAAAAGCTCCAGCGACCTATACAAAGGTTTGTGTTCATATGTGACATAAGCTATGAAATTAAGTAATTAAAGAATGTAATTGTAGAGAGTAATTACATTTTTTAACTGTATTTGAATTTTATAGAAAAGCTTAGATATGGTTAAACAATTTAATGTTCAAAATGTTTTAAACTTTTAATTTAATATAAGAAATTGAAAAATATATTTTAAAATTGCACTGTAATTGAATATCTAATTTTAAATTTTGATGTATAATATGGTGAAGTGGAACATTTGTAAAAAAACAGTAAGAATTTTAATTCGTAATCGTAAAATGTTCATGAAGTTGAAGTTATAATTTGACAAAGAGCAACTTAAATTAGCTTTGAAAACTTGAATGAGAATTCAATGGTAATTGAAAATATTACTTTCAGGTGGTAATCAAAGGAATGGCAAAAGCAGAACTTATTTTGAAAGTTGTGATGTCCTTGATTGATCCACCTAGTGCGTTTGTTGCACAATGTAGAAAATTATTACCAGATCTGCAAACTTCAGAATTTCAAAAAATTTTGGACATGAAGGTTTGTAATTTGTAAATCATGGAAGGAAAAATGAAGAGCAGTTAAAGAATTTTATATAATTTAAAGATAAAATACGCTGATTAAATTAACGGTAGAATAATTAATTACAGATAAGAGTTATTTTTTTGGTGATGTTAATTAAGAAAATGTTATTTTACAGGGTTTGAAAAAGATGGAACAAACACCTTTGCTTGAAGAGTTCAAACAAAGAGCAAGTAATGTTGCACAAAATTCGGAGTCCGGATCGAGCACTTTGCAAAGTAACTCTGAACGAATTAAGCGATCGGACAAACTGATAAAAAATTAAATGTAAAAATCAAACCCGTCAGTTTGTTGGCTTAATTATTAAATCAAGTCTGTAAATAAAGGTGTATGTAATTCAAAAACATATATTTTTCATTGTGAATCTCTATTATAGTTTATTGTTTGAATGATGTAATGAAGAAGAAGGTATTAAGTGAATAAATATTTGATATTTGAGAAATAAGACCAATTTAACTGTTTATAAACCAGCTGGCTAATCGCAATATGCTGTATATGAGGTTGAAATTTTGAGAAATTTTACTAAAATAAATCGTAAGATAAGAATGCAAAATTTTGTATGCATGTGACAAATATTAAAACATAAATTATAGCATTCATGAAATAATGCTATTTTACTTTTATGAATGCTTAATAATAAATATTTTTCAAAATTAATCCATATAGCAACAACTCGGAAGTAACAACTATATAATATTTTTTTCGGAAACAAAAAGACCTTTAATCTTTAATATAAGTGAAACAGGCCGTTTTGTTTTGCTAATTTGAAATAAGCTTCTTTTTGTGGGCCATTACAAAATATATTAATGTCTCATTCCATTCATAATGAAATAAATATTATCATATACTACTCATACATACACGAATATTTTAATATGTTAATATTTCATATTTTATTAATACATAATTTTTAACATAATTTTCATACATATTTGAAATATTTTTAGATGAACTAATTCAATGAAATTTTCCTGATATGATATTTGTAAGGAACAATTATGTGGGCCATATATGGTCATAATATAATGTCATATATATGGGTCCATATATGAACCGTATATTTAAGAATTTAATTATTAAATTCATTAACAATTTAAATTAT
>JABFQD010000776.1:0-22416 GCA_022817045.1 Psix sp. ZL-2020 | reverse complement strand
CCAAGTGAGCCAATAGTTAGGTACATGTTAAAATCCCATATGATCTCCTACCTTTCACCAATTCATACTCCCATCACATCTCAAAACTTCTCCTTCCACCAAGTGAGCCAATAGTTAGGTACATGTTGAAATCCCATAAGGCCCCCCCCACTACCATGTGAGCCAATAGTTAGGTAGCCCTACTACTCGTAATAAAATGAATAGTGGGTTTGTAAACTCACCCACACATTAAAAAACAACTGTTTCATCAATCTTGACAATTCTATACTTTTTATATGTCAAGTGTTAATTTGGAATTTTTGTTGGAAAATAATATTTTGTATAGCATACATAATATAATATGCGAGTGAAAATTGGACAAGGGGCAAACATTGTTTTATCTTATACATTTCTCGGTGGTCACAAAACGACCTCGTTCGAAATCACTGGTGTTTTCATTATATAATGGACATTCGGCTCATCTTTTTTCTACCGTTCTCGCGAAAGAAAATTATTGCACGCAGCCGTGGGGTGGAATGACGGAAGAATGAAACGGGCTGATTGCGTCCGTGGCATTGTTCGTTCGCAGTGAATACTCTTGCCTCGCTTCGACACCGTGCACTGATAGCTCAGCATTCTTTTTGCTGCATGAAAATTCGCTGCCGAGCAAATGCATTGAGCGCGTTACATCCTCTCGCGAGAACGTATCGTTTGCCAGGCTAAATGTTGCTTCGCGGCAAAACATCGCGCGTGCTTTAATCTCTCCTTTTTTTCCTCTTTCACATCCCAGCCCGACGGGTTATTATAAACATCGCTTTCAAACCGATACATGCTCAAAAGTGAAATGAACGTTGCGAGTTTCCTTCTCCAAATATAATTCTCTTATTAACGACTTTTTTCTTTTATCTCAAAAATTATTCGCTTCATTCGCGATGTCGTTGAAAGACTATCCGTTTTTTATTCCAAATGAAATTAAATGCGATTTATATGGTTCGTTGTTAATTAGAAGAACGACTTATATTTTACGGCCAAATAAATAATTTCATTTCTTCCATAAATAAACAGACTAGCTGTCTTTTAATTTATTGCGTTTTCCCGTGAGTTTAGAAGATAATCCAAGCGTAAAAAATAGTAGTTTTTGTTATGTTACAAGCCTGACGCAAAAAGGATAAGGTTTTTCTGAAACAACTTAAAATCAGCCATATATATGGGTCAAAATCGATTACATACAAACTCGGCGATAACTATATATAAAGCGAATATCTTAGTAGTAGAAAACAAAACATAAAACTTTATTTCTAAAATTCTTTGCGTGTTCAGATAATGACGCAGAGCTGGTAAAAATAGGTTTATTACCATTATAAGGATCTAAATTTGATACAGTCCAACGTTATTGTTATTAGTTCAATCGAGCTGCTGCGGTCATTGAAAAATGAACCCATTTCTCAATTTTATGATATTACTGTTATCATACGAACTGAAATGACATTACTTTAGTGAGATCGAGATTTTACTGTTACAAATTCGGATTAATAGTATTATACTTTTTTTACAACTGGACGATTGAATTCAGCCAGAAATAAAATTCTGTTTACTCCTCCACTTAGAAATTTGCGTCTTCGGAGATTTATTGTACAGTTCACCATACCTAATAATCCCAACTGAACATTAAATTAAATGTATACACAAATTCAAAACAGTGTCAAGCTTTCGCGTCTTCGAAGAAACTTTTCGCAAGATCGGAACTGCGACTTTATTCGTGATTTTCAACGTTTTTGATCCTTTCTTCTGAGTAAACGGCAAAAGAGAATTTTCGTGTCTGAATCGTGTTAGTGAAACTGTGCTCCAGACGTTTTAATGAATACATATTATATATGCAAGCTCATCGGCTTCTCTCCTTAGACTGCCGGAATCTTTTCTGATGCTTTTCTCCTCTTTCTGAACGGTAACGAGGTATAAAGTGGACTGCGTCGTAACGAGGCGGTATATTAGATCGGACATTTAATTTCCAACGATGAAAGACGATAATTAGCTTGGGAACTAATTTTTTCTGTTTATCCTCTGCACATAAACTTGCCATGAAACCAGAATTAATATGCTTGTCTGTACTCGTTCTCAGACATTTAAGAAAGAGTTGTCGCGCAGAATTTCTTTAAACAAATTATAAGTTAATCCTGTCTACTTGCGAAAAAAAACAAATATTTTATGAATGTGAATGTACTTCATTCAATGATCAACCATTTTCAACTTCATCTTCGAGTTAGTAGTTTTATTCGGCATGATCGAATCAACACTGACGATATTGGTACAATGTAATCTATAACGAAACTCGTATTTCAAACATATACCAAACTTTAAGTGATGATTTGTAACGTTACTTTATACCAAACGGTTAACAAAAATGAAATCGCACTAAATTGAAGTTAACTTCTTAATATGATTAGGAAACTAATTTAGCTGCTCAATAAATCGATGCAAAATAAATTTAACGTCAGTGATTGTTAAATAATTTAGAAAAAATAAATGTATTTTAAATGAATTAAGGTTGATTGAATTTTTAATATGTTTAAACAATTCTGAATATGACTATAACACGAGGAATTTGCTCACTTTTTAGTACTCACTTTTTAGTGCTCACCTTTTAGTATTTACATTAGCCTAAAAGGCAAAGGTTACTATTTATTTAAGAGACACGTCAGTGTATTGTGGAAGCGATGTAAAAGTTGGTTAAAAAGTTAATGTAAAATTTAGTTTTGGCTCATGTAAGAAACACAGATGCGAAAATATTTAATAAAATATCTGAACTACACAATGTGAATTAAAGATTGATATTTAACATTATAAAAAACATGCAATATCATATACAAAATTGAGCACAGTATATATATTTAATTTTCTCATAAAATAATACATTACATTGAATTTCTTTTTTACAAAATACCTAAAAAAAAGTGATAAGAATAAAATAATAATAACAACAAAATAATGATTTGGTGGATTAAAATTCCCAACTATGTAAACGTCAAAATCCAACAAGAGCAATAATTAGCTTCTAGTCGTCAGTATAATTATTACAACTTTAAATCAATATTAGTAATATATACGATTCTACTCGAGTATAACATTGTGCAATCATATATTAGCTTCTTGGACGTTGTTGCGACGTTGTTATGCAATGTTGCCAGAACTTTGTTAACGTTGTTACAACTGTATATTTCCGGATGGAAAATGGTTGAGTTGATATGGATTTTCATTGCGCATTGATTCTTAATTTAGTTTGTTAAAACGATTCGATTAATTAACTTGATTTCGGCCCATTTGATGTTAATCAAATTTTCGTCGACACATTCGAACGCTAATTCGTTGAACACACTTCGCTTGCTAACAGTTCGTTATGATATTAATCAAATGAACTCGTAATTTTTGCAGACCAGCTTTAAATAATTCATCAGACGTGAACTCGCAGTGAGTGTTGCGCGATAATTTTGAAATTTAATTGATAAAAATGATCCTTACTTAACTTGTTTCAGGTAGTTTGTATAGCTTTGTATATTACATTAGAATTGACATTAATCGAATTTTCCCTAAAACTGTCAAACTGATGTGAATCTACGAAAAGGATAGAATTTAACAACTTTATCAATCAAATTACTGTTACAGAGAAAATTACACACAGAAGTGTTGTTCTTGAGATCAAATACGGCTCTCTTTATATAATCACAACTCAGTATATACTGCTTCAAAGTTGTTATGATGCTGTTTATATTAACATTGATAGAAAATGTAATATTCGTCCTAATAGTAAAGTATAATTAACTTATGTGTGAAAATCGCTTTTTGTCAAAAGTTAAATTATTATATCCTTGTAATGACTTTTCAAATACACATTCATACAGCCTTAATTATTCTCAAACAGAAAAGTCGATGATTTGACAATGGCGTCTAATAAATTAAACTTGGTACAGTACTGAAAAATAAATATTGGTAAATAATAATTAACGTTTTCAATACTTCATTTTGGAAAATATCTTTATTGAATTAGTGAAATAGTAATCTAATAATAAAAAATCGTAATGAAATTTCAGTCTTTTCAAATTTTTATACACTTTTGGGAATTTTCATAGAGATAAACTGGGTAGAAAAATTATTGTTAGCTGAGGATGACTTTTACAATGGATGAATTCTGGCCAATGAAAAAATAAGCTTTTTGCATTGGGTTTTTTTTGTATGGTTGCTACCCTCCCCCCTTCCCTATAACCAGTCTATTTATCTTTTATATACGTAATAGAAAGTTATCCTTATTTTTTTTGGTTTTCAAAAATGGTTACATTTTTCTTGAAATAAAACGATTAAATTAAGTTAATTGATTAAAATAGTTTGAGCATATTCTAATCCATAAAAATACAATATATATATTTTTCGTATTAAATTTTATGAAGCGCCTTAATTTATTACGAAAAAAAACTATTTTACAATGCATTTTACTTTGACGTTTTTCATCGAAAAAGTTTTTTGTAGAAAAGCAAACCAAAGCTCAGAAACTCTGGTTTTAAATTCTTAAATAAAAAGTTGTCATTCATATACATCAAATAGTGCTTTGATTGATTAAAAGAAATTGTTAAAAATATAGGTTACATGTACAGTGTTTCGAAGTTACGGTCGACTAAAAATGGTATTTTTGCTGCTTTTTTTCACCATAATGCATTTTATACGAAATGAGTTGTTACTTATAAACTGTATAAAATCAAAAACTCTCATGAGAAAATAATATGCCGTAAATAAGCTAATAATGAATACAGATTATAAAGTATTCGTAACTACTTTCTCAATAAGTAATCAACGCTCGGATAGATATGCAATTACTTTTTAACGCATTTAAATAAATGTTTAGGTTTAATATATTCTATAACTATTTCAGATTATGTTGTATTTAGTTCTCTCGATAAATTGCATTTCTCTTTTCTAATATTTAATCAATACTGAAACTAATACTGTATGAATTGTAAAAATGTTTTTACACAACTAAAACTGTAAAAAATTGACACAAATTCGGATCTATTTTTCATTAGGTAATATTCTATTGATTAATTGGGTCAAATAATAAAATCAAAATGAAATTAATTTTCACTCAATACTTCACATTTAAAAATATTTAAAAATTTACAACAAAAAAACAGTTGTTGTTTACGATAACGCAAGTGAGAGAGTTGTTGAAATAATCAGAATATTTAAGGACACATAATCTCTATTGAATATCCAGTTTTACAGTTACGTTTTTACAATCTAACTTTATGCATTTTTTATCTGTAGTTTAGCTTGGCAGACTGTCATATTTACTCTCATCTTATATTTTATAATTTTACATGGGGATATTTTAAAAACTAATATCTTTATACAATAATACTGAAAAATAAGTAGATGTTTTTCAGATTCGTATCTCTCTTGAAATTTCCTATATAAAGCATATTTAGTATAAATGAATTTCGATCGTTTTTAATTCCTTAAATTAATATATTAAGTCCTGGACTATTTAATGCAGCTTTTTGGCCAAGGCTGCGAAGCCAAAAATTTATTATTGATGTTCGATGATGTACCAAAGTCATTACTATTGATTAACTATCAGGCAGACATCAGTTTTTACTTGTTACTAATACTATCGTAATATTAAAAAATTAATTTCAATATCGAAAATTGTTGAAAAATTAAATTTATCATTTACTTATCTTTTATATAATCATATGCTTGATGTTTTAAACAATACTATTCCGTGAGTTGAATGATGTTCAGGTCCACAAAATTTTTTCCATTCGAGCTTCGCCGTGGAAAGCTCCGGTACAATCCGTTATCAAATCTTGCGGAAATAAAAGAGCCCTGGCAGCTAGAGTACTGCCAAATATTCGGCGCTTCCGAGGCAGCGTACGAACAAAGCCACTTCACTCGCGGCTTTGTTACTCGGCCGAAAGATTGAGACCTGCGTTTGCAGCTCCATCTGGATCGCAGAGATGATGAGATAAAACACGATTATTGCGAGTGAAGTGGATTTGTGGCAGATTTCGGATAGATATCCCTCTGTATATGCGAATCGATAAACTGTTACAAGAAGAATTTTGAGGGAATTTTCAAGAGTAATTATTGGAATTCCTTCTTTGTTCCGAGCCATTACATTGATAACACTGAAATTATGATGGAATATGTGATTAGTTTGATTCCTTAAAAAATGAACACATTTGCGAGTTGGTATAAAGCGTATTATGTTTCGTAAAATAGGATTTGAACGTATCGTTTATCACAAACCTGATGACGCCAGCCACGCGGCTGGTCTTATAAATGAAATTCAGCGAAAACCAATATTCATGAGCGACACAGCAATGTATTGTTCAGTCAGTACAGAAATATAATTCAGGAAAATCGTTTGGACTAATAACAATTGAATCTCCAGCGAGCGATTATCTGGTAGGTCTGATTGCGTAACTAATTGAAAACAAATTTTCCAAAAAGTTGAACGCCCGACTTTCATCGCTCTTTCATATTAACTTGTCAATTTCGCGGAAAAATTTTATTGAACGCGTAAAATGATTATAGTCATGAAAGGAACGTTGTGAGAATCGATATTACTTGACACATGACGGCTATGAATTGGTCGAGGAACCGGTTTTTGGCCGAACGCCAGCGCACCGTTCAAGCATGAAAAATGTAAAGTCTCAAGGAGCTTTCGATACTAGACGCGAATTGGATAAAACAAATTCTCATCGATGAACATGTATTGCACTATTTACCAGTCATGACTTTATCTGTCAAGTGGATCGAAGTAGATGAAAGCGAAATATCCTTATTTAATGTTCCACGTTGCGTCGCGGAATAAATTTGTCCGCTTTAAAGTAATAGAAGTAACAAATTTTGAGATGACTATCAGTCCGATGACACTCTTTATATATTGGGATGATTGTAGATATTCTATGAAATAATCCTACTAGATTAATAGTTTGAACAAGACAGAGAGATAATATTTATCTAACTACGAAACATAATTTTGAATAATTCGACAGAGTTGAACTCTTGAGAAAAGTAATAATTTATGACGTAAGAACTTCTCTACTTGTAATCTTGAAAGCTTAGTACAACATTTTAGCTATGAGAAATATTTGAACGAGTTTCGTCGTGTAAACTTAACGAATTCTGTCATACAAGTCTAGAAATTAAGTTGTTAGAAAATAAAGTATACTTCAGACGTTTCCGAGTTGCTAATTATTAAGAGGAAAATGATGAAACGGAAATGATTTTGTTCGAAAAGTGATTGTTAATAAATGTGTGGCCTAATTAATAGATGTTTATTCTTATGTATAAAATGATTATTAGTTTTGAACTATGAATAAACTGATGTCATAATTAAATAATGAAGCGATTTTTTACTTTTCAGTACGTGTAAAAATATATATATTTCTTCCTTTGTACAAGTGATATTTTAATAAAATAATAATAACTTATAAAATATTTCCACTTGCATTTAAAACTTTGCCTAGATAAAAAAATGTGTAAAATATTCATGGAAAATAAAATATCAACGTTAGTTCTTAACTAAAATACATTTTCAATATTATTACACTTACGGTAAGTATAGCTTCATAAATCATCGTTCAACACAAAATTCTATTTGCCTCTCAGAAGAATTTGAAAATTTCCGTCATTTTATGACACTTGACTTAATTTTTACACTACTGTAACTTCGTATCCGCAAAACATTTTTTAGACTGTTCTTACTTGTTGCTATAAATGATTTATTTATTATAATATAATACCACTAAATTGCAATATTTATAATTTGAAAATTGTTTAAACTGTGAACTTGATCAGAAAAACACTGGATCTGGCCAGAAAACTCCCAGTGTACCTGATCAGGTATTAATAAAATCTGCAACGCTTGGGTTTGATATGGCCCTGACTACAATTTAGTTAGAAATCTAATAAGAAAAACCCATATTAATGATAAGTTCTTAATTTTTACGTTCTTGAATTTTGTAATAATCAAGTAATAATTTTTCAAATCAGTTTATAAATCACGACCAAATTAAGTACCAGTTTTAAATTCAACATAAAAACCCATCCACAGAATTCTTTAGGGCCTTATCTGATACTAATCTGGAAAACTCAAATTTGTTTTCGAGAGAAAAACCTGATCAGGCTTTCATCATTTGGCATTGATTTTATTGTCAATTTTTTTAACAATGTACTTCAGACAACAAATTTTCATAACCTAAAATCAGGAAGTGAAAATTTTTTTAAAATGTGAAAGGCATCATATAGAAAAGGTCATTGCAGAATTATCTTCGATGACGCAGCTGAGTATTGGTTTTAAGAAATTGACTTGGAAGTCTGGTCATAACGTTGTGTTTTTTTCAGTCTTCTTCAAGATATGCATATATAATCTCGACTGCAATCAAAGTGTAATATTCTCAGAATAAATACGAAACAAATCAATATCAAATAATGCAAACATCTAGTCATGCAAGAAGACTTGATCGAGTCCATATTGTAGCGCGGGAAGAAAAAAAGCAAAAAGGAAAAAGGAAGCAAAAAAGACAAATAGAACGACCGAAGTGGGTTTCTTGCCGGATAAAGTAATCGGGATGTAATCTAAATCCTTGGCCGAGCCGGTGCAGAGAGAAATAGCGCAAACGTGGATGGAAACTTTTCTCGTTAAAAAGGTATTTGGTTGCTCGTTCACATGAATACCAAACAATTACTTTAATTTTTATATTTACCCTGTCTGCGGACTAAGGCGTCCCTTATGATTAGTATCGAAGTCTCAATACCGAACTTCATTTGAATTGAAAGTGTTGTTTCATTGGACAAAGTGAAAATAATTGGTTTCGTTTATCCACACACTTTTTCTAGTTAACCGAATGAATACGACAAAAAAGTTTCCATTGCTTAATCTTTTGCAGTTTATTTTTATCAAAGGATACGGGTCGAAATAGACCACTTGACACTGAAAATCTTTAGAACACTTTTCTAGAAACTTTTTTCGATGTTTCTTATCCTTTCAACTCATTTCTCAACGTAACTGATCGATAACAGCTCAACGATATACGTCAATCATTTTTTGTTGAATCATTTCTCTAGACATGTTTCACAAAATATGGAGAATTTCAATAATTTTTCATTAGTTTTGACTGCAGATAATTCCTTGAAACTTTATACAACTTGTTTAGTTTCCTTAACTCTCCTTTCATAATTGATAAAAGATAATAAATATTAGGATACTTTGTATAACAAATTGAACTTATGATAAAATGATTATTTTCCATTTTTATCTCTATAAAGTGTAGCAACAAATTTCTGTCGTGATTAATTTTTTGCGTATATTAGATCTTACGAATTAAGTTTTTGAGGATTCGTTCTTATTTTATAGACTTTGTAATCGGTATTTTGCTCATTTATTGTGTCGTTGTTCTTAATTCCCAGTTTAATAAACTATCTCGAGACAGACGGAGAAAACTAATGGGGAAATGGCTCAGTTATTACCAGAATAAATTTGTTCGTCATGAACTCGCTATTTCGATTATATTAAACCACGCGTATTTTTTGTAGCGTAAATCTACTGTCTTATTGGACTAAATTCAATCGTCAAAATTAGCATATTTCGCATTAATATTACCACTTAGGTTATACTCGTGAAATGATTTCAGTGAGATTAATTACATCATTTCGTATACCGAAATTTAAAACTCGCGGTTGATAAAAAATGACAAAATTCAATCAAATGCAACTCTGTCTTGATATTCGTGCGTGATGTATGTTTTTTAATTACGTGTATATGAATTATACTCCTGCTCTACTTTTTGACAAAATTACTCACTTTTTTTCTGTTTTTTAGGCAAAATCAACTTTCTTTCCTAACTTAATAAACAACTTTTCGTTCACATGATTTTGTTTTCACATGACAGTTCACTTTTTGTGAACAAAACAATAACTTTGATTATTTTTACAAAAGAAGCTCCGATAAGAAAATTTATAATACGCGTTTATTAGCGCGACTTTTATTGGACCTATAATACATAGAATATATCTTATAAATAGGTTTTGACGATTGTTGAATCACAGGGTTGAATACCAACCATGGAAATTGGTTTTATTTTGTATTTTGATGTTCATGTTTCATTGAGTGATACTCTATAGGGATAAAACAAAGTCAATTGACTATGAACTTGTATAAACAAATATACCGATTCTTTGATAATAATTCAATAAAAGGCTATTTTCAGATTGAAATAGGTCGCTTTTTATACTCGATTAATTTTTGCTACATATCCGACAGTGGTTTTTCAATTGCAAATATTTATTTTAGTGTATCGCTAAAAAAACGAGTAGAATTGTATAACATTAAAACGTAGAAAATAATCCCTCAAACAAGATATTCTTCTTACAAAAACAAACTTTGCATGAATTTTATAGCAAAATCGTAGTTCAAAGGTAAAAACATTATCATGAATTTATGGTCTTTTTAAAGAGTAATTTTCCCCGAAGAACTTCCTGTTCTTAGTAGACTAACGCATTTTGGTTCTCATTGGTGTATGTGTCACAGCAACCGAAAAGTTACAAGCTAACTTTTCAGTCTCCACGAGATGAAAGTCATTTTGTGCAAAGTCTCTCAGTATTCATTTCAAACGTATTTAAACAGAGAATTATGAATACCAGTTGCGAACGAAATATAGAAGTTTATTAATACAGTTAAACGTACTCAATCAAACATTTTATTTTTATTGCAATATACCGAGAGATGAAATTATAACTAAATTCGATTCAGTTTTGTGGAACGAAAACTAGCGGCTAATTTTTGAATGACATTAACTTGTTTTTGTTTTGTGAACTAACAAATAAAATAATCACAAGGATATGAACGCATAACATTTATTCCGAGGTGAGCAAAACAGTTTATTTGTTTTTCACCTATGGCTTTTGTTCATTTGACTTTTTAATAATATAATCAAATTATTTCGATTATGTACTGGCGAATTGAAAATTCCATTGCGATATTTAATTTTTCGATTCAATGATTTAGTGCATCGAGTTTGAAGAGTTGTAATTATTGAAAAAATAATTAAAGTAAATTCAAAGACATAAGATAATAAAGTCAAATGATTAAATTGTTCTTAAATACTATATTAATTCAGCTTTTCTTTCAACTTCAAAATATCACTCAATGATAAATTTTCCCCAATCTTTAGTAATCTTTGAATAACATCTTGTGAAAATCACTATTGATTTTGTAAATAATCTAATAGTGTCTAAAAGTGTAAAATGTAATTATACATCAAAACCTCGCAAATATTTATTTCACATATATTGCACATATATTTTAAATATGTAATTTACATTATATTTTACTAAATACAATTACAGTAATAAAAATTCAAATCAAATTTCAGTAAAAAAAAGAAAATATATCATAGTTCTTAATATAGTATACCTATTCATATAGTTAGGTCGGTAAATAAAAAGGGAACAAATGTTTTTCCCGTTTCAGATAAAGTATATAAATTTCACGTATAATAATATGAATGGATGCGAATTCGGGAACATCGAGGGGACGTTTGAACGGAGGAAATGTGGGCAATGTGATGCATTTATCGGGATAAGTTGAGTAGCGTTTTGCGAGAAATCACGCACGCGGAGTGACACGTTGGGGCAGATTGCAGAGGTTAGAGTGAGTCTGGCAGGTAATTGCCGAGCTTTTGTACATCAAGATAGTGTCCTCGAGTGCCAGTGTCAGCCGCGCGGCATTGTTGATATCGCACAAATGAGCTATCTACAGCGCAAATCTCGTACACTTTTTTTCGATCGATCAATCGGTTTCCGGTAAGATAATGACGAAATGTTGCCGGATGTATGGAGAGGGCTGACATTTCCATTTCGCCTAAACGATTGTCCATAATAACTTGCGTGTATGTGTGTATGTGGATTGACGATGCGTATTTTCCGAACGTTGACTGTGGTTCGCATTACCGTTCGAAATTGAAATTTCAGCGACGCACGTATGCTGGTGATAGTTTCATTTTTATATTGTGAAATAGAGAAATTTTGCGATTTGCGCATTCTAAAAGAAAGATTGTCCGCTTTTTCATCCTGCCTTGAAATTTCAATTGACGTCGGACTGTTGTAAACGATGAGTTTATAGGATAACCCACAGAGATATTTGCCCGGCGTATAGAGTTGTGGACTGGCCGTTTTTTAGATGATCTACTGGTACCTGAGATCTTGAATATGGATAATGTAAAGTTTCTCTGTGGGAAAAGTAGTATCTCACTAATTTCTTAATTAAGTCAACCATAATTTCGGTATCAGAATCGGATAATCAAAAAGCTGTACTGAGCTGAAACTGAGTATTTTTCAACTTTTAAATATTACTATGTTAACATAATTAGTTAAAAAATCAAATTTGTTGATATGATTTTCTCGAAAATTAAAATGTTTCAACAGTGAAATAAAGTTGCACACAAGTTTAATTTTTAAATTTATTGGCGTGTGTATGATTTTGTGTATATTATTTTTGTTTTAGTCATACGTTTCATATGTCTAATATTCTTTATAATTAAGGTATAATTAGAATTTAAAATGCCTTTGAATTGCATGTTATCTAAATAAAAAGGACGAATTAAAAATTATAAAGAAACCGCGGTTGTTTGAAAAAACTTCAAAGAAAAAAATTCGTTTCTTTCTAACTGTCGCCATTTTATCAATTTAATACTTTTTTATCCTGTTTTCAAAATTGCCCGCAATCGAAAGGTTTTCATAATCGAATACAATTTTCCGTTTCATATATATGAATGAGAAAAATTATAGACCAACAAACAATACCCATTCCGAAGCGACAGACAGGTATAGACATAAGATAGCTTTACATACAAACTAAAAAAAAAACATAAAAAGAGTTATATATAATAAAACTGGGTGAAATCTCATATAATCTCTATTTATAGTGGAATATACTAGAACCAAACTAGAAATTGCAATTTTAAAATATATTATTTTGATCAGAAGTATAATAAAGTGATATTATCATTTGAAACATGAAATATTAATTACCATATATGATTTATAATGTATATATTTAATATTTTGTTATGATTTAAGTGTAATCATTTTATGAGAAAGGTGACATCCAATTTAAGTGTCATGTGTAGCATCACAACCCGATCAGAATGTTTGACAAGAGGCTGATAAGAATATCACATTATCCTAACAACCTATGAGAGACCAATGAGGCTCATACATCACGCTGAAATGGAGACGCATAAAATCAGTTTTCCATGTTTCATCTTGATGAGACATATCATTCGACATGGTTAGTATGACTACATTTCTACCATAACTACTTAAGATACAATAACAAGCGATATTAGATAAAATAACCAACAGAATCAAATACTGCCGAGGTAATAAAGTGAACTAAGAAAATCGACCTCTTTCATAGCCGTAAAAGATTTGGATTCTTTTGTGTAATTTGTTATGCAATCATTCCTGAATATTTTAAAATTGAAAAAACTTTGAAATTACAAACAAAATTACAGATAATTTCTTGCTTAAGTATGCTAGAAAGTAGTGTTTGAACTTTTATATTTAGTTCACCGAAAAGAATAATTACTTTTTTTAATGTATAAAAGTATTTGAATATCGTTTCGCTATTTATATAAAAGAGAACACGTACACATGGTATAAAGCTTTGTTATGTTGAGTTTGCAAGAACACCACTTGTTATTGCAGCGATGGGTAATTTTATGCAAGGCGTCATCGTAATTAGAACCTAGAATTAATATTCGTACTAGTGCATGTATGAATCAAGCGAAATTGCCAAGTATGCCAATTAGAGGGTAGGCTAACGCTATTTAACAGCTTACATCCGACGGTTGTAAACATGCAGATTGTTTAAATGATTCAGCTGTAAACAAATAATGAAAAACGTCTAAATAATAACAGTTGGCACTCACTTAAGATTAATGTATCGCATTGAACCAGACGAGCATATTCGCCTACGAAAAACGTTCGTTACTTAAACAAACGCCAAATTACCATGATGACGAAAGTCAATTTGTCTGATACAACCGTGTGTCATAGATAAATTGCGCGAATATGAATGTCACGGGATGAATGCTTGATAAATTTAAATCCAAAAGAAAGTTCAGTGATAGAGATTGGGGAGACTAAAGATGATTTATTGCAGCGGTTAGTTTTTGCCCCGGTGAAACAGGTTTTTCGCGCGGTCTAATAAAAACTCAAATTTATATCTATTATCAACATTTTTTACTAGATTAAACTGTTACCATTCAATATATTTTTCTAAATACATTTTTTCGGTATCTCAAATGCATAAAAACTAGTCTTCAATTGCGTTTTTCAATTCAATATATTGGATAGAATTTCGAGTCAAGAGGGAAATAAAAATTTAGTTTAATCTTTGACATTGATTTGGGAGAAGTCATTTTGGACATTTTTATTGTTGGTATTTCTTGAAACTTCTTCGTTGAACAATATAGGTCGAGAGCGACAACGACTTGGGAAGAACAGACTGAGGTCGTCAACGTGTCATTTCATGTCGAAGCATCTCAGCTGTTCGAGCAGAACACGTTCTAAATAAAAGCAAGTCTTATGAATACTGGGTGAAGTTCATTTCATGTTTATAATCATGCTATTAAAATTAAAATGAAACATTTGCATTAATAGCGTAACGTAATAAATATGCGAGTAACATATTGATTAAATATTATAATTGTACTCATTACAGAATTTAATTCTTCTTTAAAGGTTACTAGTACGAGATAACATTGAAACGTGTAGAAAAGACTTCTTTCAGGATATAATTAAATTAAAAAAGATAATGTTATCGTAGATAAGGTAACAAGGTTTTAAGCAGTAGTATTTTTTATTATCAAGTGAAATAATTAGTAATAGTGAATAAATTATCATCCATTTTGTAAATGAACTACAGTCTATTTTTCTTACACAAAATGCTTGTACTTAATTGATTAACCCATTCAATCCTTTTTTTGTATTATATAAACATGGAAGTTTCAGGAGATAGATAGAAGATAATCTTTTTAAAACTATATAAGTTCTTAAACTATGCGACTTTGTTTCAAAGACATTAAACTACAAGTCGTTCAAATTCCACAAGGTTTCTTCTGAACTTTGAAAGATTTTTTACGACAATAATTTGCCAATACTGGTGAAACAATGATAAATAAATTAATCACTTTTCTCCAATGATTACTATTCACTGAAAATACAAAATTTAATTATCTCAAAAATGCGCTTTCTTTTTTTAGATGAATTTTATAATGAATGTTACAAATACGAAATGCATTTAATATTTTTATTACTAAAACAGCGTTAAGTAATTTTTTAATAAACTTATTATAATTGCAAAAATCTGTGACTTTTATCAAAGTGCTTTCAGTCGCGAAATTGGAATTAACACATCTTATTAACACTTTTATCATTTATTTTCATATTTAAAAATTAATTAACAATAGAAATATGGCTTAATATTTTGTCACTAAATCTGATATATAATATTTTCACTAAATAAAAAATCAATAATCAAAATTCATTTTTAGAGTTATTTCCAGTTTATTTTTTAAGACATTGAAACGGTTAATATGTTAATAATAGTCAGTGTAAATAAATAATTTTTGATCGATAACGTAAATGGCCCTTGTTTCGCCGAACGTAAATGGCTATGGTAACCCTGCTTTAATCTTCAGTTGCCTCACTGAATCTAAGGATATAATAACTAGCGGTTAATATTGTATAACAAATTATATAACAACTGGCTTTGCTTCAGTTAAATTTGTTTTCAATGTTTGGAACATTATTAAATTAACTGTAACACTTAATGTTAAATCATCCTTGTACAAATCATCATGTATAAACAGACATTTGATATCTAATTAAATACATATTCAATCCCGAATCCATTAACATTAAATTAATATTGATTCAACTAATGTTTTTAATAGGAATAATATTGAATTAGACGAAAAGTAGTTGTTTCATGGAATCTCATATCCGGACACAATTCGAACTTTATTAAGATTCAAGTCGGCTCTTATAACTTTAAATCAAGATCCAATTCTATTTTTCTCAGTTCAATATTTTTTTGCCCCATCCATATACTAGTAAAAATGATGGATAATAAGATTGTTTACCCTTTCAACTATCATTTGTCTCTTTTTTCCTAATTAGGCAGCTTTAATATGCATGTGCACACTGTTCTTATTTGTATTTGCTGGGACGTTATGAAGACGTCTGAATAAACTCATTAAGATCCAACGCTGTTCAATATTTGCCAACAGGACAATGAAATTATGTTTGTTAATTTAGGTTACACGAAATGTACACCTTTGTTCCCTTAACTTCGCAATGCTGTTGAGCGATAAGGCAAGGCACCTTTTTTAGCTGTTTGCGAAATCAATCAAGTCGCAGCTCCTAACTATACCATTCAGATAAAATCTCTGCGACGCCATTTCGATCTTGGAATGAACTATTTGCAGATACTCTTTGTATACAAAAAAAACGTGACGGTTTGATTAATCATGAGCTAATGCCTGAGATTCATCGATGCAAGCAAAGTCATATATTTGTTCTTAGCTATTTCATTACACAAGATTTTGAGCTATTTCCATATTCATGGCGGATCCTATATTTGTGAAAACTCGTTGAACGTCAAGTCTTATTTTCTTTCTTTACGATAAAAAAATGTCGCACGTGCATTGCATACTCGTACGATTTTAGACGAGCCAAGCTCTTTTTATCAGCTTGAGATGACAGATTTCGAAGAAAGATCTTTTAGATACAGCAAAATGCAAAAAATAGACTTAAAAACACTTTCGGATGATGAAAAATTGAAAATAAAATATTTATCAATCTTCCCGCTCGCTTCATGTTTTTCTTATAGTAGTCATTAATTATCAATGTCCACTTTGTTATTTTATTGTCCCTGTTGTTTTTAGTTCACATGCTTTCATTGCCCGTATTTTAGTTTATATCGAAATAAGCGTTATTAAAGTACAGATTTCTGGTCTGTGTAAAATTTAAATAATAAATGTAAGATAAGGAACGAAGTTGTGTTATTACTTTGCATCAGTAGCTGGTTACAGGATTTATTTCTTATGTAATTTCATTTCATTCACTTTTTACATCATAAAACATATTATAAATAATTTGTCGAAACTTATCATCATTTCTATTCAACCGATAAGTAGATGTTGAGATCGGCGTGTTTTTGCGACGGTTTAATGGTTATCACGTCTTCAGCTCCTTTCAAGTGATGCTGCTCGGTATTCAACGAGCAAACTTTGTTTCCTCTCATCGCACTTCGCAGTCTGAGATTCCGACGATTATTCCGCCCTATTTTATATTTTCCATTTCGTTACATTTTCTTTCTTAATCTTCGACGTCGTTACGTCCAAAAATTTACTCGCAGTAGGAGTAATAACACACAATTACATGGATTATGGTGGAATAAAATTATCGCAAAAAACACATTATAAATCAACCATGAAAAACAAGTTTAGTAACAAAAATAGTAATGAAAATAGCTTGATGAAACCGAATTTTCTTTGTTAGTTATTTTTGTTTTTCTTTTTGTTTGTGTACAAATTTCTCAAGGTTGTTGGACGAAAAGTAAACATTGTGAATGAGAGATAAAAATTTGTTATTGTAAAATTTTAGACAAAAACATTGCCTGAAGGTTGATTCGAAATCTATCTTTTCTTACATGATACCGAAAATCTGTAGCATCATCTTATTTTATTTATTATTTGTGTATGATATCTTACTATTCAGCGGTAGTACATCGTTCTTCGCCGCAGCATTGTTTTCATTTCGGTCAACGCTTTTACGAGACTCGTCGACTGGATGAGGACTTCTTTGTTTCACGAATATTCTTGCCTGCTTTTATTACTCGCAGGCGGAAATTGTTGCTCCGCCGTCTACTCGGAAACGGCTGCTATTATTCGTTGCAAGTTTAGGACTCTTCGGCGAATGCCGATCGATCTCATCACGATAATGAAACTTTTTTTTGAATGAAGTATGTTAAATAATTCAATTTCGATTAATCTTCACGAATAAGACTCATCATTTTCTGAGAAATAAATGAATGGCGATGAAAATACAATTTACATAATGTCATATTCATAGATTAATCAAATTAATGTCTCAACGCCATAAATATAGAAAAAATCAATAATTTTGAAAAAGCTTAGAGTCCTGTGGAATTTTAAACTTCAGTAAAAATATCAGAAAAATCTTTAATCTATGTGAAATTTTTCGTTCTATCCGAAAAGCATTTCGAATATTAGCAAAACTAAAATTAATTTTAGTGCAAATGGAAATTCGAAATTCATGTTGAAAAATGAGATTATTTGGTAATAATTATGGATAAAAGAAAATTTCCATTTCGAAGTTTAGAATCTACTCTTACATTAGATATTCTACATTGTATTAAGGTCCAATAATATGGAACCATGTATAATGTGTATTTTAATACTAACGCAAAATGCTCGTGTGACTAATGTTGCTTTTTGCTCGAAAAAGCTTGCGTAATATCAGTTATTTCGCACGAGATTGTAATGGCCTTTGTAGTACAAAATTATTACTTATGAGTAGTTTAAAAAGCAAAAATGTTACTGCTTATATTTTTACATTTTTCACGAAATCCTGCCAATATGCAACCAACTATTATCCGATATCCATCAAGCCTGGGGAACATTATTATTAGTTTAGCAATTTACTAATGTCTTATTTGAAATATAAGAGAATTTCTGTAATATGGTATAAAGTAAGAAACACAAATAAGCATAATTAAGGCGTCACGAATGGATTGAGGAACAAATAACTTCATAGAACACCTTTTCACAACGTTAGAGATCGCAAAATATAGAAAACAGAAGCGCAAAATGAAAAAACGACAAATCGATTTCGATCTAGCACCAGCAAAGTTTTGCTAGAAATATTTTCTAGTGGTAGTAATAGTAGTGAGTGCATCGATTGTCACTTTCATCTTACTTTAAAAGACCATAGCAACCCACGTATAAAACAGGAAGTAAAATCCGATAACCAAGGTTGGAATAAGATGAAAACCAATACTCAGTTTTTTAAGAAAATACGCGGAGTGGCCTTCACAATACCTTTTTACATCGAAATTGGCCTTAATTTGACGTTCTTCAGTTTAGGATCTCAAGAAAGCAATTGGCATTTGGAAGTTAAGTAAATCTTTGTTTACTTTGAAAAGTTATATATGTATTTTATATCGATTTCTTCTATAAAATAATGTTACAAAAACAAAATATTGTAATATTTTGCTTTATGTTATCCCAGTTATTATTGTTTAGTAATTCAAGAAGTATAAATAATAGATTGATTTTCAACGTAAATTCTTATACCAATGATAACAAATTGATAATTGTTTCCTTCAATTGTTGTTTGTGCAAAATTGTTTTGAAAATGGTTTTTATAAAATAATATGATAATAGTTCCAGCTCTCTGAAAAATATATTTTTCCTTGAATAATATTGAAAGTTTAATCAACCCTCTGTTTTACTGATAGTATAACAATTTAATGTTCGATTTGTTTTGTGCTTTGAATGTTGGATAAAAGTTAAAAATCAAAAGTAAAAACAAATGTTATTTGATCTATATCTTATCAAAAATAATTTTGAAGAGTAAAAAATAAATCAATAGCAATATTGATCAATATTCAATTGTGCTAAATATACTGAAAGAGAAAACATAATTTCTTCCATTTCAATTGATCGCTTGATTATTTTTTACGAGAAGAAGATTGAACTTATTTCTTTTGTAATAAAAATTGCAATATTTTTTTTAGAATATACGCAAATTATTTGTATTGTTTCTTCTGTTTTTTTCTTAAAAAAACAGGAAGAAAACAATTACTTTAAAATTATATCTATCTTTTTATACATATATTAATTTATCTATCTTTTTATTTTATGATTAATTATTCACCGTTGTTTTTTAGTTGTAACACGAATATAAAATTAATTATGTACATTGAATAAAATGTCATTATTTTTTTAATATTTTCTTTATTGATTTTGTGATTAATTACAATAGTTAAATCACCAATTAAAATTTCATTAAATCTCATTGTGGGGTAGTAATTTTAAAATATTGATAAAAAAAGTACTTTTGGTGATAATTAATCTTCATTTCATTAATTAGAAACCGTCAATATTTGTTTGTAGCAATGCATTATTGATTCATTTTTTACAAGAGAACATTTGATAATAAAAAATAAGCGTGTATAAAATGTTATTTATCGCTGTTGTCATTTAGTTATTTAAACATTTTTGCAATTGTTTTTTTTGTTTTACTTTTAAATTGTTTTTATATTACTATCTAAAGTTCAATTTTTACACGTTCCTATAATCTGCAATATCAGTTACAGTAATATCTTTTATTTGAATATCTATGAACGAAAAATATATTATTTAATGTAACTATTTTTTATCTCACAATGCAATATCAATGGCTTTCAATGATGAAGTAATGATCATAAATTTAACGAAAATTGTGAATAATATGAAAATTTTTAATAGCGAAAGGAATTTCATCAGTAATTTCTGGTAATCTATTATGATTATAAAATTCACGATTCCAAATATTTTATCATGAATAAAAGATTTTATCAATTGATTCAAAATTCAATATATTTTGTTAATGAAAAAGTATTTATCAGATGATTGTAAAACATCTCAAAACATATTTTACTTATTTTTTATTTCAACATTTTTTTGAATATATGAACCTTAAATAATATTGGATTGGCAAATATAAACATTTCCTATTATCAAATTTAATTTTTTAATTATAATTAATTATAGGTCGATACAAGTTCCTCATTATTAGACAGTGACACGAATATGATATAATATTTGAATCAGAAAAATATAAATTTATTTTAAATGTTTTGTTTTTATATATATGATATAAAGCATTCACTAAAAGAGAAATTTTATATTATGAAAAAGGTGTACTAAAAAAATCATTTATTGACTTTACTTAGTCAAAGTAAAAATTATTTCAATGTAAAATTTAATATGACAAGCAATTTTACTTTATATCGACGTTCCTTACGAAAACTATGACGTTTCAAAAATCGTTGAAAATGAAGACATGTGTTAACAATTTTAAATGGAGATATTCAAGTATTCACCAATTTTCTTGAGGTGTCATAGTTTTCGTGCGAGATGTCGATATAATGATTTTCGTTTAAAAAGTAAAATTTGATTTCTACCTTAACTTTAACACTTATATTCAAAATCAAATTCAATTAAATTAATGTGTATATGAAGACCTAAACTAGAAGAAACAAAAAGTTACTAATATATAATAAAAGTATATTCATTTTATTTCAAAAATAAAAAGAAATAACAAAAACTGCTTCAAGTTTCTATGGTTTATGCAACTTTAAACAAATTGCAAAATTTAATAATATTAGTGGAGGCAATATGAAACTGAAAATTAGCCCGTTTTTTTCCCGGTTACAGAATTTCTTTTCTTTTTCTATCAGTGACTCAGGAGTTTCTAAAATAAAAAGTAGGTAGATATTTATGAAATTCCATTTTAATTTAAAAAAATATCTGTATATAAAAATGTATTCGATAATATAAACAACAAAATCAAAATAAGTTTTCTGTTAATATTTATTTACCAATCATCCCGAATAATTTTGAAAATTTTCAGATTTTAATTAATTCAGTTTCATAAATAGCACGAATCATAAATTAAGAATTAAAACTATATTCGACTAAATTTTAACTCAATTTGATATACCACTTCACATTTGTAAAAGTGTATCTACAATTACATTCATAATGGATTCATCAAAAAGGTAATTTTTTATGAACGAGCGTTGATTCATTTCTAACCATGTTAGAGTACATAAAATTCTCGCGACATACCACACCGAAGTAACCATAAAATTTACGGAAATCACAGAAATATGGAATATTACTTCCACGATACGAAGGATAATAACAATAAATCATATGCTATCGCGTCTAGGATTCGCGAGACAGCGAGGAACAGAAAAATAGTGAATAGTAGGAATGCTTATCAGAGTCATGTTTTACATATTTTAGTACCAATGAGATTCGACATTTGTTGCCGTCGTTTGTAAAAGTAAACATTTTCACCTCTTTCATACTATGGAGGAAACTTTTCCAATTCAATAACTACGCAAAACTTCCGATTTTGAATAAGATTGATCTCAGAAATTCCTTTATTGTTTATTTTATATGAATTTTGATATAAAAACGTATGATTTCGTAATTGACAAAAATACTAAGCGTTGAATCTAACAAGGATTATGATCATTTATTAAAGGGACATTAATGTGCTTGAGTGTAAGTGTTCTGT
>JABFQD010000775.1:0-22425 GCA_022817045.1 Psix sp. ZL-2020 | reverse complement strand
TTTTGAATAAAATGAATTTATGTATACAATTATATTTTTCTTAATATCGATAATTTTATATTTATTAATTTAGATTATTAAAAGTGGAAGACTTAAAAAAGTCGTGATGAATAGGAATGCACAAAAAATGATATGCGTCTTCTGGAACGGTTGCGGTTACCACAACCATTGACGGGCTATGTGGTCGCGTGTGTCGCATCTCAGAAAGCTGCTTTCTGAAAGAATAATTGAAACTAGCAAAATTGAATAATGAAAAAATTCCTTTTCATCATTCAATCTTTTCATTACTTCCTTCATTATAACTCAATTTATTGAATTTCGACATAATAATATCTTTCATTTCTATAAATCATAATTATCATTTCATATATTATACCCGTAAATATAAATTGTATTTAATAATATCAAATTATGTTATCAAATAACATTGTCACATAAATTATAATTGAGTAAACAGCCGTTTAATAAGACTCATCAAACAAAATTTGTTCGCAGAAGACAGTATGAAGACTTTTGGAATTTGATAAAGTCAGCAGTCATCTGTTAAACTTCGCCATCATATTAATCCACCCAATAAATGCGTGATTAGTAAAATATCGATGAAAAATGGTCAATCACGGCGCCTTTTTGTCATCATTATTTCCGCATCAATCGGCAAATGAGCAGCAGAGATCCATTTTTCATAGCACATTAACTACAGCTGATTAGCATTTCGTGCATTTTTTGAATCTGCCCTAATTTATCAGCGCCGCAGAGATGATAAATTGACCGCATGCGCCATATGGGGAAATTGTCCGGGCAGAAAAAGAGTACAGCATGCTCCGTGATTTCTTTATATGCTACCTGTGTTTTTCTCCGTTGATAAAAAACACTCATACTCCACCCGTAAAACACCGTGACCTCCTAGGCTGCATGTAATCGCTCATATTATGCTAATCGCCAACCCTTTTACGTTTAACCAGCTGCGTCTGCGTGATCATTGTTTCGAGGTCGCATTTTTTCCCGCGACGCCGGTTCTTTTTTTTTTATTCTCTCCGTCTACTTCGCATGCAAGAGTTGTTTTTGTCCTCCCTCGAAGGAAAAACAAAACGCACGCGCCACGCAGGGGTCGCGCTTCAACCCCTAGGCTTTCTTTTTTTCTTACTCTTTCGGTGTGCTCTTTACTTCCTGCGAGTCAAAAAAAGGGTTGACTGAATGACGAAAAAACGTACGCGCGCCCGTCCTGCTGTCCGTTTTTATACGGCCCAATCGCATTATGCGTATTACGGTTCGCCATTAGTTAAACAGAGTCGCGCATCCGATTAACCATTAGATTCGTTGAAATAATACTAGCTGGCGCACACGCAAATCCCAGCAAAAAACAGCGATTCATAGCTTTTTAAATGGAAATTGTTTTGAAGATTTGCGGCTTTGAGAGCTATAAGAGCTTTGATAGCTTTGATAGCTAATGGACTGAAAAGGACTTGTTTTTCCAAATATCTAACTTGTAATTATTTTGAAGTATTGTGATTAAAAAACTTATGAAAACGTATATACTTTTAAATTGCCTTTTTCCTTTATTTATTTTCTAATTGTAATAGCGAATTCAAATTTTTTACGTTTAAGACAATAAAATCTTTTATTAATAATGCTGTTGATATCACTTATACAGGAATTGATATTTGAATTTCGTGCGCATAAATAGGTTCTGCCACATGAGGGCGCTGATCAGAGCGTTGGTAGGGGAAAGCATGGCGATCGTTCGGTTTGGGGAGAATCATAAGTTTTAGTGTTTTTTGATATTGCGTTTTGATGGCCGTCAAATCAACACTACTGTTTTATTATAACCTTTCACTATTTTCAAATTAAATACTGTTGTTTGTTATGAGGATGTCACAGTCAAAATTATCGACATTACAGATTGTCAAAATTAAATAAAAATTTTAATATTGTAATTCCCTTTTAGACCATATATCGATTCTCTCACATTTATAATATAGTTTTATAAAAGATTCGAATATTTTAATGCATAATTGAAGAATTAAGTGGCGTGGGCGTTTTTGAAGTGAGCAAAACACGCCCACACAAAATATGTCTAAATTAGGTCTTATAAAATGAAACAAAAAACATCAGTATATTTTTCCATGTATTTTCCATGTACATTGATTAAAATTTACAATTATTTTATAAAAACAATGCAAATTAAAAAGTCACTAAACTAACCTAAAAACTGATTTGACATCCTCTTAAGTGACATGTTTTTCTGATTTAATCTCCCTCACGTCCCAACAATATTCTCTACTTATGAAATATAAAGATTTTACATTAAAAACAAAGACTGGTTCATTAAAAAATTACATATTTTAATTATGATATGATCTCACACGCAACTCCGCTGCTGCGCATATGCAGTGGCGCTTTCTTGATAAATGCGCAGTAGGTTACTGCGCAGATTCTTTTGAAAAATACTAAATTATCGTTTTGATGTATTTTTTCAATGTTGAATTATAAGTTTTGGCTTTTTATTTATTTATCATACAACGTTGAGAGTATTATAATTATTTTTATTTACTTTTTTATATACAGACACTTTCATTTAACTTATTTATTGTGTCGTTCTTTGACCCTGGTTAGAAGACTCGCAAATTCACGTCAAACCTTGTTCGAATGAATCGACAAAAGTCAATCTTTCTGACTTGTTGCGGCTTCTCCCGTCTTCTCAAACTAACAAAAGCTTTTCCGGGTATATTTTCTTTCGCTAACTGTAGAAGCAAGCCTGTTTGCTTTGTTATCAGAACGGAAGACTCAAAAATGTGTAATTTCACATTCAAAACATTATTTTTTTATATCCGAACAATTACGTTTTAGGTTTGGCCATATAGTGATATTCCTTAACTTTAAGGCATTCGAATAAAAAATTTTATACTTTATGGAATAAAATGAAACTTGTATCCCTTATGTAAATAGTCGTGTATATGTTTGGGTTCTCTGCAGGGACGAATCTTATTTTTAAGCGACAGTGCGGTCCTCTACGTCTTCATCCACTTTATCTTATACAATCAATAAAACTTCCCATGATACGCAAAAAATATTAGTTCAGATTCTAAATCTGTTATATCAACATGTAATTGATATGCTTATCATTTTGAGGTTAGGTAGTTTCAAAAACACGACTATTAAAGTGATCTTTTTTTACTTTAAATTTAAGTCGAGTTTTGTTATATTTTATTATTATATTTTGACATTTTCTAGTAAATGTATATATATAAATTGATAGTTTAAATGGAAGTTTCTACTCAAATCTAGATTGAAATGTGTAAAAAATAACATATAAATGGAAAAACAGAACTTTTCACAAGTCACTTTAATTTTTCGATATTTTTTACATTTTCAAATCAAAAATCAAAAATTCCTAATAAAATTGATTTATTGTGGAAATTTTACAAAATGAATAAAAAACTTTCATTCGCTGTATATTCGCTTCAATTAATACATAAAAAGATCTTAGTTTTTAAGAGTATGAAATTCTTTACAAATATTTCAACCCAATTTAAGTTAAAAATAATTGTCAAGAAAGAAACTCGGGATAAATCGATAAGATTATTTTCACCATCGACTAAAAATGAATTCGACAACAATCATAACAACATTTTACCTTTGAACTCGTCACAATCATTAAGTTACAAGTATTTTTTGTAAAAAGTATGATCCCTTGCGGAATATTTCATCCACTTTCGGCAGTTAGAAGTCGATCCCCATTTCACACTTACGATTCATTTCAGATCTATACTTTTTCTTCTGAATACGAGCGTCAAGTACCAACGTTCTTTCGCGTTTTTTACCTTCATTTTGTCTTCGCTTTTTTTCTTATGGCTACACCAATGCTTAGCAAAGAAACGCGCTCGTTAAATTATAGCAGTTGTCAGAATTGATTCTGAAAAGTACACGACTTTAAGGGAAAGCGAGGGTGATACAAATTTTTTGTTGCCGAGATCGATTTTTGATACACTTCTTGGTCGCACATATGCATACATCAGCGAGCATATAATAGTCAAACGTCAATCAGAAGTTTGGCTCTCCGGTGACGAGGTTTCGTGTTTCCTTATCGATTGGCGACTTTTTTCGCATGAAATTTCCCTATTTTGTGTCGCTTGGTCGAAGTCAAATATAATGAGAAGTGTTGTTTGCTCGTTTTTTGATCGTTTTTTGCACGCTTTTGCATTCTTGAGTGTCACATTGTCATAAGCAACCGTCACGCATTGTTAATGTCGTGCTAGATATACTCGTTTGAATGTCAAATTTTTTGTCAACTTTCATTCAATATGATTATTTTTACCAAGAATCGTGTTATGGGGTCACGATTTTACAGTCTCGTTCATCGCAAAAGACCATTTTTATGGTGGTTGCAACTAAAAGCTCGCGATTATTTCGACAGTTAGGAATTTTTGTTGGCAGAAGTCAAACAAATATTTATATGATTTATTAAAGAGAAAATTTTATCATCCAACTTCATATAAATTCTTATGGTTATAAAATTTGTTGTAAATTTTGAAAATTAGACAACAAATTAAAAAATTGTCTTTATTTAGCCTCGGGTAGGAACTGAACCCACGACTCCTATTTAAAATGGACAGGTCATTCTACCCTTTAGACTACCAAGATGGAATAAATTCAATGATTATTATTGTCTATATAAGTCTAGATATAATATTTTCGATTATATGACCTTTGATGGCTAAAATTTTCTCTTTAAACAAACTGGTTTAAATGGTTGATTTAATAAAAGTTAGAAAAATATATTGTATGTAAATATTCTATTTATATTTTAATCTTATTATTTGTATAAACATTAAATATCAATAATTATTTACGCGAACTTTGAACGAATATTAGTTGTTTGATAAACTTCAATGTATGTGTGTGTATGTGGATTCTTACGCAAGTCGTGCGTGAATTTTATTGTACTGAAATCGCATCATATTAAATATTAAAAAGTTAAGGGTTTAGAATTATATGTTTTTCATAAAATTGGTTAACTTTAATGATTTAATTAGTTTAATGATAGCAGATATCAGGTAAAAAGTCATTAATAATAATAACTTCCGGAGAATTCAGAACTAAAAATGTGCAATATAAACGCACAGTAAAGAAAGATAAAAATCGATTTCCGCTGAGTTTAAAAAAAAGTCAAATTATAAACGAACAGTAAGAAAATGATTTTCTTCGATGTTTAATCAAAATCTAATTTTACGATATTGCTTTTAATGGTTAATTTTTTATCTGTAAAAGTAATTTAAAATCTAATGCAATGTTTAATTGCGTTTTTAATATTATTTTATAGTGAGATAAGAATTTTACATTTTTCAATGTAAAATTTTTTATGTTTTGAAATAAAATTTCATTTATTGCTGAATATATACATTTTTCTAATAACATTTCGTAAAATCTTTCTTATTGTTATAAAGATTCGTATTAAAAAAACCGCTTTAATTTTTACCATTAAAAGTTGTAAACAATATTTTTACTACGAAAAAAATCTCATTAAATTTAAATTTAATTTTTTGTTTTAAAATGAAAAATTGAAACCTAAATTTTTCCGAGTATAATTTCGAAAGGTCATTCTGTAATTTAATGTAAAACCTTAAATAAAATTTCTCGATGGAAACTAAACTTTTAGTATTCAGTTCTGTGAGAATGTAATTCACGTGAAATTTTGACTCAAAGGGTTGTAATGACGCTGCAGTATTGAAAAAGCATCGGCTGCCTTTTCATAGGTCCAAAAGAAAAAAACCCAACTGTTGATAAAATGAAAATATCATTCTTAACGTTTTTACATTTTCGATTTATCAATTGGTTATTTTTCCGTAAAAATCGATTCCAGTCATTAATTTCGATAAGATCGAACATTTATCCTTTTGGGTAAATAAAATACAGAGCGAAACACGTTTTCGTTATGGATTTTAATTTGTGTAGGATAAAGATTAAGAGAGGGTCCAATAAATAAACATGTTTATCACATATCGGTCATTGTACTTTGCGCTCATTTTCTACGTTGAACTAGACATTGCCCTTGAACTTCAACTGAGTTTACGATGCCATATATCCAGTCAAGCGACGACGCATGAATCGGAGATATTGATTTTCGTCGATAACATATCTTCATGCAGAATCACTTTATTAAAACCTTTTAATTAACAAGCAGACGTCCGTTATCGAAATTCAAGTACTATCTGCTTTTATGAATGAACGAGTATCTTTTTGTGTGAATAATTTCGATATTACCCGATCGCGATCGAAACTTGAAAAAGCTGGGAAAAACCGGGCACTAAAACTTGTTTCAAAATAATATTTTCGTAATACATATTTGAATTGAAACAAGCGATATCTACTCTGTATATATACAAAGTAGATTTGGATGTTCATATTTATTGGCATATCTCCGACCGGTATATATTTTGAAGTTAAAATGTAAGGGACAAGGAAGTAAAAATAAAAGTCGCGTCTTCCACAGAAGAGGGCAGCCTATCGATCGATACGCCATCTAGAAGTATCGCCACTGTAGATATTCATAAACGTGTTTTGCCATAAAAGACAAAAAGGCAAAAACACAAAAAAACCAAAAAAAAAAAAGTCAAAATCGAATTCGAAATTAACCCCTCGCGTCAACGCTCTCCTAGTGCGCGGGATGAAAAAATAACTGTAAACTTTTCATTTTCAACAGAGGTGTTAATCAGGCCAAAAGGAATCCGAATTGATGAAATTTGGTAATAAAAGTGAATGACAGCGGGGAAAAATCAGGCGGATTATATGCAGAGTGTAATAAGTCGTATCAGCAAGCGGCAAATAAACATTTGACAAGATTAATTGGAGAGCTTATTTCGGGCGGAAAGGGTCGAAAATAATTTTTTACGCTTTGTTTGCTTTATAACGATAATAGGAGTGGGTTATTAAGAGCCGAGCTGATCGAAGAAATGTAAAGAAGGGTAGTTAGTCCTTGGTCAGCTCCGCTGATTGAACGTAACCATGGAAATGGCCGTTTGTTTGGGGGATTCGCTTTTTTCTTGCCGGACCGAAGACGAAAAAGGGCTAGTCGAGGTTACGGAATACAAAGAAGGGTTATAAATGGTGCACCGGAAGAAAGGACGAAAAGTGCGCGCGGCCTGACTCGATGAAAAGTCGGTCGACTTTGCGCTCAATATCCAAGTCACATGTCGCCTGCGAGATTTTGCCATCTCGTGTATTATGTTTCAACATCGCTCTTTCATTCAGTCCGAGGTGTCATTTATCTTCTTTAAGGACAGCTCATTGTTGATATTTACCGACTTAACACGGAATAATGTTGTTGCATTAATCATCGTATAAGTATTTTTTAGTTGTATTCTATGGTCCCGAGGATGCTTTACATGCTAAAATGTCATTTTGGGATCTTTTTTCCTGCGTTTGTGAGCCTCATAGGAAGTAGATTGATTTTACAGTGTTTGTTCTGTATAGGTGGACATCAATAGATGGGGGCATTGATTAGCAATTTTCATTCTTATAGCTCATGTTTATGTTGAAGTCCTTCTTTATGGCAGATCAAGACATTAACGTGGGCTGATTTTATTGATTAGAAGGACCGGAAAAATTAACTGTAGAAGGTTGATGATTTTTTATAGTTCACATTTTTGGGGGAGAAAATTTAATTTTAAGTTTAACAAGCTTCGGGTATGGGAAAACGTATTGAAATAAACATAGTGGTAGTGTGAAAAATAATTTATATATAATTTATATATGATTGATATTTGTTTCAATAATTTAATTTTTATCAATTAAAATATTTCGTCAGAATATTTCTGAATTAATTCTTTTTTTAAGTATTGTTAGATTTTCACAATGTTTCATTTTCATGCATTACAATATTAATGCTGTATGAATATTAAATATTCAATATTTCATAAACAAAAAAATTAAAAAATCATTCGATTGAGATTTAAATATTTCAAATAATTTAAATAATAAGACAAATGTCAGCATGCAAATATTTGACAAAAGAAGGTGTAGGTAAATTTTAACTTTTATCTTTTTGAATAAATTTTGGATTTCTATAAATTAAAATATCTGATGATAATATAATGAGTATTTTCAAACGTCAATATAGCAGCAGCTAATTTAAAAATTCCTTTATATTGGCAATTGATTTATATTTATACGAGTAAAAAATATAAATTCAAAAATGGAAATAAAATTATATTTATACAAATAAAATATTGAGAATATTAACGAATTTCTATATGTATACAATATTAAATAATTGTTTTATCATATTTTTACGACACAAAAATTTTAATTAAAAATGTACACGATATGACTGTAAAAGTAAGATTAGTTTTGTAGTAAGAAATTATCTACGAAGGTATTATTAATATTTCGAAAAATGCTCATATTTCAAGCGAAGTGGTATAGTTAATTTCGTATTCATCGTAGAAGTCGATCGACGATTCGAAAGGGGTGGCAGCGGGGAACCTGAGAGAAAAGCGAAAACGAAAAAGAATGAAAAGATCGAAAGGGTAGAGGCGAGCGCGAGAAAGATAGACCAGCGAAGGTTTAGCGCGGGCATCCCCACCCGCGGACTATCCACCCCTAAAAAAAGAGTTAATATTGATCCGTTTTTTTATTTGAGTCACCCCCAGGTTTTTTCACCCTCGCTATTTTTTCTTTCCCCGTTGCATGGATGGCATCTCTCGGCTGTCCGGGAGCGAGAGCGAGAGAGACGGCGTAGCGCCAAGGAGCAAAAAAGAGAGAGATGGCGAGATAAGAATCGAAAGGAATCGCGAAGGGAGAGAGAGAGAATAGGAATTAGTGTTTCTATAGCAACTCTGCTCTGACCGGGCGTCAAGGTTCTTACGATTCGTTTGCAATCTTGCCGATCTTACGAACTTAATCACTTTCCGGGATGTAAGACTCGCTGGCCAAACGGAAAATCACTTCTGTTTCCACGTCTCACAACCACCTGCTACAGATTGTCACATTTTCTTCCGAAATCTCCGATTTCATTTTCAACGTAGGCCAACCATTTGCGTAATTATTTATTATTTCCATGAAGGTGTCTCTGCTTTTTCACATTTAATAACCAGCAAAAGAAAACTGCTGTGAAGTATTTTTATTCCTGACTAATACTAAATAGAAAAATCAATCTGTTATATTAAGAGCTGAGAATCAGAAATAGTTAAAAAAGGATATTTATAGAAGTTCTTTAAAATGATATCTGAGAGAAAAGATTATTTCAATGTTAGCAAATGTATAAATAAAGAGAGAGAAAAAGCGAGAAAAGAAACAAGAAATTTCATTTGAGATTTTCAATGTGTTTATTATATACATTCTCGTACTACATATGGTGAATGTATTTTGTTTTATAAGGTTTTACTAAAATTTGAAAACATATTTTGCATAGAGAACTTGAAATTGAAATTGTAATTTCATTATAAATTTAAAGAGAACTTAATTATTTAGTTAAATGTAGGTAAATGAAGTTTGCTTTCTGACCTAAAATTTGTTTAATGCTAAATTGCACCTGAAGCTTAACTTTATTCTTAATTAGAGTGTAAAATGTGTGATAAGATTCGGTATAAAATAGTTAAACGCGGCGCACGAATAAAGTATCCCCTTTTTCTAAGTAAAGCAGGTGAGCCTCTATTAACTAGGGAAACATTGTTTCTATTTGCTCACCGGTCGGTCTAATAGTAATTAACGAATTGAGTGTTACTTCGCACCTTTTTCCTATTGTTTCTCAAACAAATATTACGCGTCGAAAATCTAACACAGTTCTCTTCTCAACTTTCATGGAAGTAATAAAGTTTGGAACAACGAAAAATCTAATTTAAAATTTAAAACACAATGTTTATTTCAAATTTAAACTTTGCTTAAAAAGAATTTCAAAACAAAATTCCAGCGTAAATTCATTCGAAAAAAATACAAAATTCGCCAAGTAGAATAAATTTTCAATTCTTTTCAAACTCAAATTAAACATTAAAAATCAATTTGCCAAAAAGACAAAGTTTAACATTTTTGGTTCACCCCCCCCCCCATAGAAAATATTACTGCTTCTTAAATTGACAAAGTCTCATTCCGTGAAATCAAAACTATAACTATTGCTTTTATCACCAGAACCACAGATCCAACGGTTTAATATCTCGAGCATTTTACGTTGCCCCTTCTATTGGTGAAACTTTACGATGGTGACCAAATTTTATCGTTTCCCGGCAACGACGGCGAGCTGCAGTTCTAGAAACACGAGAGAAACTAGCGTCTAGGCTGGACTTTTTCGCGTGCAACCACCTGTCGTGTTGCGACAACGAGGTTGCATCGTGTGTCTCAGTCGGCCAATGCCAAAAAGATTTACCATATGGCTCGTAATGGAAACGCGAAATGGATCCCAAACAGGCGACTGCCGGTTCGGACGTCGATATTTTTCGTGGAACAGAGGCCCGTTTATTTGGCACGAGCTGTATAATTAGGACCCGAAAGATCGGTTTTTTTCTTCTGGCGCTTACAGCCTTTATCTTCCGAGCGAGCACCGATGGCTGGATTAGCGAAATATAGTTCCACTCGTCTAGTCGTTACGAAACACTTACGTAAATTACGTCAACGGGTTTCGCATTGCTCGCCGTGTCATCGGATTTAATTTAATTGGTCGTTGGGTTGAGACGTCCAGTAGGACAACTTTTAAAAGGATCAAACGGGTTGTTCAACCTACAATTTTTCCGGAAGAGAAGTAATTTACATATCAATAAAAAAACGTGTTTTATTTTGCAGATTTTTTTTGGCAAAATAGTATCAGTAGTAAATTATGAATAATCGCTTAAAAAGTTACATGAACCATAAAAATGAATAATTAAGACGGAAATACGAATTCAGAAATGTTCTTTTCATTTGTTCCTAAACCCAAAATTACACTGAAGTAATATATCGTAAATCTCATCATCTAACATGCAGTAAACAAATGTTTCGTATCCTGTGAAAATGTTATATATTACACACAACTGGATTACATTCCATATACAAAATATATCATTCATCTAAAGCAGATCTGTGCAGTTTAAAGAAGTGACCTATTTTTTCCATAAATTTGCTTCCTTAAACCAACATGTAGCTTACAAAAGAATGAAAAAAGAGAACTTACTGTAAAATATACACACAAAAAGGTTCCCTCTTAAGGCACGAGACTTTTTTCAGGGATCTAATTCGAAATGATCGTACACGCATTTTTCGGAAGTTTTCTTTTGACTTTGTTTTTTTCTCGGTGCCATTTCACGTAATTTGAGCTGGTCAAACTGGTCGTAAATAATTTGATAAGATTTTTCGAGGATTATATTTTCCATATGGAAGACGTTGGTCGGAGTTAATTCGACTTTTTTGTCGCTTTGTGTGACGAATGATATATTTACAGCACATTTTGTCAAGCCGGCTAATTTGACAAGTATACGTTTCCTATTGAGAAAGATCCGTAAGGCGGTCAGAAAAGAGAAAAACTAGCGCCCCGACTGTCAGTCGCGTGAAAATGTTATAATCGCCTAGGTCTGTGGAACTTTTTTTATCGTCTCGCCATATGTTAGAAATCGCTTGTTTCCGCGAAAGAGAAACTCATTTAAATATAGGTTGTATTCAGCCGAACCAGTTATCCTCGATTGTGTCAAAATAACACTTTTGAGTATTCGTTATTGTACACGGAAGGCCATCAGACTTGTATAATCTCCCGGATAATTCTCATAGAAAATAGATCGTCGGGATCGAGTTATGTAGAATGACGACGTTATTAGGATCTTAATAGTTTAACCAATTTCTTCAAAATTATAGCGAATAGACTCGATCCTGAGAAGAGATCAATATTCTTTTGCGGGATTAGAAAAAATGCTTATGCAACCGAAACAAAGGCAGCAAAATTGAATATTTTATACATCACCAATTAGTGTTGTTTAGATATTACAGATGCAAATGAGTTAGAAAAGAATTTTTTTAAATGCATTTTTAAAGAAGCGTTTCTAATTTGAATTTCATTTAATTTTGGAATAAAATCAAAATTTATAGTTTCAAAATAATTTTGCTATTGACATGTCATCCCCATAAACCATAGCATAACCAAAACAATACCATAACGGTAATTTCAATTGTTTTAAATTGCATTTTGATTTTACTCTCCGCGTAATTGAAATTTAAAATATAATTTAGTTAAGCTTTTGGAATTATAAAAAAACAGGCAAACTCAAATTTATTAATTTCCCAACAAATTAATCGTTTTCGATTATAATGGAAATGCGTCTTTACGATTTTTCAATTAATCTCGTTAAAAGCCTGGGTAACGGTTCGGATGAAGCGAGGGGAACCGTTCGAAACTTTTTCATCGAACGGATTACGCTAACGCAGAGCATCGCACGTGCTTATACATTTAATGGAACTCAACTATTAAATAGACGCGCGCGCGTATTACCCTTTGCGATAGGTTGTCAGCGAAATTCGGTCGCAAGGCAATACCAAATTTCACATAATTTTGGGTTTCGTCGTTAAATGGTATCGCGTTTCTTCAGCCGAATCGGTGCATTGTCAGAATTTTGGGTCGCTTTGGCCCACCTATGGCTGGCTCCCCTTTAGCAAAGGACACTTTTTATGACGGAAGATAAAAAAAGTAAGAAAAGGAATAGAGAAACTGGCATAGAATCGCGTGCTGAGCACACGTCGAGCATTTTTTATTCGATATTTCACCGGAGCGAAAATGCGAAATACGGGATAAGGATGATTTGTTAAAAACAGGAAAGGAAGGATTAAAGATTATAAAATGAGTGTTCGGTTATTGAACTTTCTCGTGACATTTTTATGAAAATTCGTATTATACAGTAAACTTATTATATTTACATTATATATATTTGGAGAAAATGATGTGTATATATATATATTCATGATTATTATTGAAAAATTTTACTTTGATTAACAATAAAGAAAAAAAAATTGCAGAACGTTGAAATTTATTTTATTCTTCAGTTTGGATCAGTGAAATTTAATTTGTTAGAATTTATTTCAATGGGTACGTTCAGAATTGGAATTTAGTAATAAAATGATTATTATATTCACTTATTGATATAATAATCTTATCGTTGAAGTAAGAAATCAAATTACAATAACTTTGTAAATTATAAATGAATTAAGAAGAGAAAAAAATCGATTTGATAGAAGCCATTTTTATTTATAGCAAATGTTGCAGACAAAAAGAATGTTTAGTAATCGTTGTTAATTAGATCTCTATCTCTAATGTAATTTAAAATTATATATTACAGGTCACTTTAATGGTAGGAAAAAATGGGGTAAACCAATGTTTGTTATCAACATTTAAAAAATATTCCATGATAACAATAATATTTGGCAATGCTCTTTTAATGTTTAACTGACTTTTTTCAATAAACATAATTATAATTCCAGCTTGAAGACTTCGACGATAATAGAATTGTTTTATATCTGCGCATTTAATACAAGAATTTAATAGTCGGATGTATTAGAGCATATAATTCTGATTGGACATACTTATTAGAACTTAATTAAACTTTATTTATAGAGAATTAATGCTAAAGAGCAATCCTAACCGAAGACCAAATATACTGAGAATTGAGCCCATAGCAATCCAATTTACTATAAATAAAATTGAAATTTGAACGAATAATTTATTTCGCTCAAATTATTCTTTCGAAAAAACCTTTCTTCTTAATGAGCATCTAATTTTCAATTGATTACAGTTCTTTAATGTATATATGTATGATAATTTATAAATTGATATTTAAATTAAAATATATTAAAAAAACATAATCAAATAAAAACGAATGATTGAAATGAAATTATTATTTTTCAATTAATTTTCCGGAGTAAAAAAGTGCGTTTAAAAAAAACATCATTAAATTCATTTCAAAACCTAAACATCAAACTCCGGAATGCGAATTTGATAAAGCGATTGTTTCTTCAAGGAGGGGGGAGGGTAATTTTTTCGCGTGTTTTCCGAACCTACACGTTGAAGAGTATTTACTTGTACACAAAAGAGGGCGATTTTGAAAGCACTCCAGATAGATTGGAGCATGCAACGATCTGTCGCATCTGTCGCGTGCCCCCACATTACGGCATAATATGTCACTGTGCCACGGAGCCGGCCCCCCATTCTCGTTCTGTCTCACTTTAGGATTCTATCCAGCGTACACTCATGAAATCCTAAAATTTGGAAACTCTCTTTATTTTGGCTGAATGACGCAGCTGAATATAGGTCGTGTGTTTGCGCGAAGACTATTGTGGGGGGTGGTTTTTTACTGACAGACCCTTCGTTTTTTTACTCTTTCAACCATGTACTCCCCGGCCTTTTCTTTTCTTTTTTTTTCGTCGGCACGAGCAAGATGCAATCTCAGATGACTCTTCGAATGTTCCATCATAATATTTTTTACATTGCCGATTCTCGATTATAATTCATAGTTCGTCTCATCGGTTAAAAATGCCTAAGTTAACGTAATCGAGCAGAATTATCTGCGTCTAATTAGCGTCTAAAACTAGGTTGAGGTTGTGATATTAAACTTTGCTCGTTTCATTATTTTGATTTAACGAGCAAAGTTTAATGAGCTACTGGAAATTTTAGATAGAGAAGGGTTAAATTATGGAGACAAGAGCAACGTTTAAACAGTGAGTCTTTAATAATAAAAATAGTTTGACAGACCAGTTAGTTCCACATGGACTACTTCGCCGTATGAGACAGTCGTAACGGCGACTTCGGCATACACAATCACAAAGTATACAAGCGGTCCAATGTGTGGATTGTATTTAAACTTCTGTGATTTCATTGTTTTGTATCTTGCACAAGGTGAACCTTAACCTGTATCGATTAAAAAATTTCGTCGGGTCTCTTAATATATACTTAATCTCTTATCTATCGAAATACTATGTCAAATCAGTCTTGTGGTTGAGATATATATTAGGTGTTTGGTGAGGTAGTGTTAGTTTTCATAGTATACAAACTTTCAGTGCCGTTGTGGAGAAACAAGTTTGACCCATCATAAAATCAATCAAACGAAAAACACAAATTTGTCCCATCCTCCAACCTAGACAACTTCATTACGTTTTGGTCCTTAATATACTTTTTGGGGTCGAACTAAACTTTTCTAGTTATTAATTCCAAAAGACCAAAAGTTGGACAATAAAACGTGATATAAAAATATGAACTAAAACGCGTCTTTCTCTCATGCAAAGTCACATGAAACTATTTTGTGGCACCATGTTAACGACTAGTCGTTGCAGTTAGGTCGATGTAGATCATCACCTAACGGACTATACGTTATTATCATCGGCAATATCATCGTTCGATTTTCAATTATAACTATATAGAGATAAGGTCTGAATTTGTACCGTGTGTTGTACTGCATGGATTCGAGAGTGCCACTGAAAAAGTAGTAGAACCGATGTAAAATAAGTTAGTGATATGAATATCCCATAATGCGGAACTCTCGAATTCAGGCAAGTTGCTAATAGATCAGCGTAACTATTTTATGTACAAAAGTTTCGTAAAGATACATGATATCGTTAGAATGCAAAGTACATTACGTATGTATTCGTTGGCCTTTTTACAATGACAATCGAAAATTCGGCGTCCTAAATCACGATACTTTGCATATTGGCATACAACGATTATGGCGATAATAAACATATACATCATTTGTATCGCTGATTAGTTATACTATACAATAATACACGATTTCGTGAAAGTGCACGATTATTAAAAAGACAACAAGGATAATTCATTTTTAGTTTAGGACAAGCAATATTACACATTTCTTTTTTTTAGTTTGTTACTAACTTTTATGATCTATGCATCAAGCAATTCCAAGATTAATCAACCAAAGTAGTCTATTTCTGAAACTTATCAACATATTTTGCTTACTGCGTCGAGGAACCAAAAGTTGCTGTTTAGCAATATTAACCATGATTTACAATTAAAGATTACCCGGAAGAAAAAATTTAGTGGTTACAAATTGGCATGCTTTGTTGTAACTAATTTTGATGGATTAAAAGAAATTAAGAATTGTTGGTTAGTTACAGGTTAAAAAGGGCCATTAAATTCTTTCTATGGGTATTCTTGTCTCTTGTTGACTACTATACTATAACACAATGACAAAAACCAATTCGTCGTCAGGAGTGTTCGTGTTATATCTCGATATAAAATTGTGTTACTTTTCGCGATAGTATATGTCCTTCTTAACCGCTGCTCTAAGATGCTCTATGCTCTTATGTACAATGATCGGCTGATGGATTGGGTTGATTTTGCAGAGGCACGAGACCGGCAATTGTCAACTCTCTGTCGCTTTTTTTCGGACTTCTGTAGGTAGTCAATCACAACGACCTTCGAACGTTGGCAAATGTTAGCTATCATATTAACGGAACTGTTCTAGGAACTTTTCAATCATTTTGTAATTGGAACTGTCTGTATAGGAACTTCAACTTGTCTATTGGAACTGTCTTTAGGAGTTCAAAAGGTCGTTCCTTCCAAGCTCTTACCGGTAGAGGAAGATAAATCTGATAAAGTCACGACCAGATTACGCTGGGTATATATTTAAAAGACCATTTAAGGTATTTGTAGAGGATACAGTTCAAATTTGAATGTAATTAGGTTGGACTTTGTAACGATGTGAAATAGTCAATGTAATAAATTTTCCGTTTCAATCAATACTGATGACCGATATGGGGGCGTTGAATTTAATGTTGATTATAGTAGATAAACCGTTTTTTCTACATTCAATATGTCAATACTAATTTCATTTTGAGTATTTTTGATTTTTTTTTAAATCTGGAGTTTTCATTAATTCAGGATTTTATTAGAAACTTCGAAATTAAACATCTTTGTAAATATGATTTCAACTTTAAATCTTATGCTTAGTCGGACTCTTTTTTAATATCGGTAAAGTTTTTCAGGTCTGTCTGATATTGGCTTAATATTTTGGCAGATTTCGTACGTCCATTTGATACGTCAAGTAGAAGTTCAAACTACTTTACTTCGATACAAGAAATTTGGTCTAATCCCTGTTTGGGTCTGTTTGCTTGCGAATCATGCGTGATGGGCGAAATGTAATGAAACGACGTACATTGTTAGGAGAGCCAAGGTGTAAGCGCCGGCTCGAGGAGCATCAAGTAAAGAAAATCTTGATCGTGTCCGATGGAGCGTGAGGGCGCTTCGGGTGGGCGCCGTTTCAGGAGGGCGCCATTATGATGCCGCGCGCGCACCCGAAGATGTATCGCTCTCGATTCGTGTGCAACGAGGCAAATTGTTGTTTCCCGGGTATAAAGTATACGTAACATTTCCTGATCCGGCAGAACAAGACGCTTTTCTAGAGGAGGAGCGAAGGACTTTTCCTTGCAGGTCTTCGAAGAAAAAATAAAGGTCCCGGTGTCCTGAGGAGAAACGAGGGCAATTTAGTTTGCCGGACGATATTTACGTAGACACAACAATAACTCGGGGTGGCCCGGCTATTTGCATCGGCCTACGCCCGGCATAAATCAACGTAATAGAAGTGAAAAGAAAAATCGTTGCAGAACTGGTCCGCGATCGTCAAACTCTAACGAGGGTCTTTTTCATTCTCATGGTAAATCACGTCGGAGCTTGAAAGGACGAAATAATTCGTTATCGAGTTCCATAACTAGCGACAGAGGTCGAACGAACCGGCGTCGCTGGCCTCGCTATGCTTACTGTCAGAGGAACTTGTATACCAGAACATTCATTCAGTGTTTGTCTCTATACGCACACGCACGCATACGTACAATTGACGCAGTCGTTCACTGATCAAAATTCGGTAGTTTGCGTCACCCCGCGCTGCGTAACCTGCATGTCAATATATTATGAACTCTCAAGGTCAAATGATATGACATCTGTTTGTTTACGCACCGTTTATATTGACGGCGTTTGACCTTGAGAGAAACATTTCGTGTTTATTGTTGACAATAACACTGCGCGGCGTGACCTTCAGAACCGAATTTTCAGAAGTGTGTGGCCACTGTTGAAAACAAACGAAACACATCGATTACAACGACTATAAGTTCATTGAAAAATCGCTTCTTTGGGAAAAGGGCGTATAATAGTATTTACAAAAGGTCGCTCGTTAAACTATATAAGAAAGAATATGCATATCTTCAGAGAACATTTTATATTTAATACATATAGATTTGCATTTATTTCATTTATATATAGTCATATTTTCCATTTTCTTTGTATTATGAATATATAAATATTTTTGTCTCTGCTCTGCAACCGATACAATAATTCGTGGCCCTGAACTGTTGTCTGTTTCAATCGACACGGATAGATTATGAACATCCCGTTCAACTGGCTACTTGTTGGTCGGGTCTTCTGAGAGAAAACTTTGGGTCTAACTGTGGGTGGGCCAGACCTTTTTCCAGGTCACTCTTTTTATGTCGAGAGTAATCCTGGCGATTGTCGTTCAATGTAAAATGAATCCTCGTTTGCGTCCAACGCGAAATAAAAATCGAACTTTTGTCGCGACCTTTATACTCAGGGTTACTTATTCCCGGCCATTGTATCTAATGCGAACAAAACGATGAGGTTACAGCGCATCGTAACTCGTTCCGGCCACTATTGTCAGATTTACGACGCTCTTGTGCCTCCTCGTCGAGTACCGGGAATTCATTTCACAAATTAGAATTAATTATTACGGACTCAAAAACATCTCGTACAAAAAATTCATCGCGGTCGACCAATAAGTATTTTGCTGAAGCTCAGTTTTCCGTGTATATTGAATTTTATCGATATCGACATTATTTATCGTAGATTTAGAAATATTATTTGAATACTTTGTGTTTAGTGAGCATGTGTGGTTTATGAAAAAAAATTTGTATAAATCAATAAATGGTCAATTTTGATCAGTGTGAAAGGTTTATGGTAATGAGTTCGAGGAAACAGCTGTCTTTTAACGAAAAGAAAATGAAGTGTTATTAAATTTCGTGTTTAACCGTTTATTCGAAATCATAATCAACAATAAAAATCAACATTTCTTAATTATAATAAACCAAACAAAACATATCTATTGTATCTGCTGAATAGTTTTGTACAACATCGCATCACAACGGTGAGCTTGGAACTGTTTTTTTTATTTTTGAAACGTTAAGTACGTTTATTCGCACCACTGACGATAATTTATCTTAATAGTTTCTCACTTTAATAATACCGACATTGGGTGAAAAATGCACAGGCGATTCATTTGAGAAAATCGTACAATCTATACAATTGATTATTAATATATTACAATAAATAATACAGTGTCCAAATTGTGTCTCCCCTGTTTCATGATCGTGTGCATGTTTCCCCGTCTCATCGATGAAATATACATTTTGATTAAAATCAGAATACATCTAGAAAACTAATCCGATATTTACAACTTAAAACTCGGTATCGTACCTACACGTAATTACAACGCATGGCTCTAAAAATATACACATCCGTACACAATGATAATAAATACAACATTGCAATCAATGTTGAACACGCGTGAGGTATATTCGACAATAAATATGACTATGTATCAAAGTGTCTTACCAGGAACCAAGAAAAACCAGCGGCATGCCGAATTTGACACGACGATATTGAGATCAGTAGCTTTTACCAATGAACTTGGTATGGCCCGATTACAATAAAACTGGTCGACAGACGTATAACGGGCAGCACAACATTAATAAAATTTGGACCATAACAAATAATTCCCTCCCCCTCCTATTGACGCACTGAGTTTAAACTCTGTTAAAACAATATCGACGGAAGATCAACTATGGTCACCTTCCGTAGGTACAGGCGTCGACTTAGAGGGGTGTCTTCGATCAAGTTTTGATCATGAAGACCATACTAGGAATACTCCCACCATCTAAACTCTTGCACTAGGACTGCTGACGAACCATCACTTCTGGTTCAGTTTTGATCGCTTGGTGTTGAAGAAATAAACTGCTAGGACTTGCTTGGGACACATCCAAATCTTCTTCTTCCTCATCCTTAACAGTATCGATACTTGGACTGCGACTTAGCGGGGAGTCACCGTTACTGTGAGAGCGTGAGTAGGGTCGATGCATACCAGTTGACATTGACAAGTCTTCAGGTTCGGTTTGTTCGGGTAAATCCGTCATTGCCCGGGATAACCCTGCCGAAAGGTTCAGAGGAATTTGAACATTTGGACTGGATAAGGTTCTTAAGAGACCATGCTTCATCGATCCAGAGGTCTTCTCCATCGTGGTGTTCATCTCGAAGTCCACCTCAACTTTAAGGTCTCCAGTGTTGGCTAAAGGTGATGATGGGTTTGGGGTACTAAGCTTTCTGCTGCACTTGTGGTTGCTTAGCTGACTCTTTCTACAGAAACGAAGATCACAACGCCGGCACTTGTGAGGCTTCTCATCCTCATGGACCAGTTTGTGGGCCTTAAGTTGGTTCGAGTCGCTGAATTTGGCTTGGCAGACCTCGCAAATATATGGCCGTTCACCAGTGTGTACTCGAAGATGGCGTCGCAAGTTTGCGACTTGTACAAATTTACGGTGACAATGGTCACAGTTGTACGGTTTCTCACCTGTGTGCAATCTCAGATGTGTCTTCAAGTGGTGGTCTCTGGTGAATCTAAAAAATAGGAGACAATATACGTTACTCATTTGCATTATAACACGTGACTCTATTTGAATAGTTCTTTAGTATTCATGAAGTTTAGAGTCTGGGAGGTATGGGTCAATTCATTTCCGTTCAATTACATATCAAGCAACAGGGAAGGATCCAGCTACATATTTAAGCTTTTGTCCTATCTTCTAAGGTTACTATCTAGGAACACCCACCTCTTATGACACTCAGGGCACTCGAAGGGTTTCTCTCCGGTGTGGGTTCGCTCGTGATTTTGTAGCACATGCTTATATCCAAATGACCTGTTGCAGACTTTGCACTGAAAGTTCCTATCCCGCATATCTTTTTGACCTTCCAAAGAAGGTGGGCTTTGCGGATTTCCACCATCGCCTGTAGGGCTAGTATTCAAATTTGGCTTCTGGACATCCATTGGCGTCCTTCTCTTAATAGCTTGCGATCGTTTCGTTATTCGATCTGCGCTGCTGCTCACAACATTGTTGTTGTTCGTAGTGTTGCTGTTGTTGTTGTTACTGGTTTTCTGGGATGAATATTTCATACTGATAACTGGAGAAACTGGTTCTGAATGATGGAGGGACGTCGGCGACGGCGAAGAAACCACCGGAAGAGGCCAATTGCTGAGTAAATGTTGCTGTTGCTGGAAAAGCGTTGGGTTTGCAAGGATTGGCAGTCTAGCCATCAGACCCATATAAATCTGGTGCTGCAACGGCATCGGCAGTGACGAAGCAGCTGGCGGTGTTATCATGTTCGGGAAAATCGGAGTGTTGTTGTTCAACGAGGGCGAGTGTTGCTTTTCCGATTCTTGCTTCATACTGTTTGAGAAGAAACCTGAAAGCAAAATAAACATTTTCAAGTTAATATCATCGTCACTCTATTGTTAATGAACGGTTACATTTCGCTAATATAAATAGTTTTTTTGAACGAATCGAAACCTCTTTTTACTCAAATCCGATTTCAGCGATTTATGATCATTCGGTTTCATACATAATAAAATAAATTTCACGACTGACACTTCATTATTCCGACTGAAGATGTTCGATTCAGATCTAAGATTAGGATCTCGTTGCATCAAGATTGACTTTAAGACGCGTGCGTGATACATCTTCCTCTTCCGAATCCCCCGTCGTTCCAACTTCTACTTTTACCACCTTTCGAATGCGCGGAACGTGGCCCTGTTCTTCACACGCAAAACCAATCGAGATTTCATTCACATACGCGAGCTACGCATTCCCGTACGCGACGGCTAGTTCATTCAGCAATTGAATCTGCTCACCGTTCATTGCTTTTAATCATTAAATTATTAAAATAATTGGTTTCATAATTTCACCATCAATCAATCATCAACATCATTAATAAATATATTATAACCTTTTTTAAAATTAGTAATACAAAAAAATGAACACCATGAAATATTTAGCAATTTGCAATTGACAAAGATGAAACTGTTTCGAAAACATTTTCATCTCTTTTTTCAGTTGAAATATTGCTCAAGTACTAATCTGTTGCAAGTTGCACATATTTAGATACGAAATTCTTCTATGCAAATGATGTTTGCTTTCGTAAGCCATTTAAATTTTTAATGTTCATTAAAGATCAAACATGTTTCTGAAATATTGGTTATAGAATATCATTCGAGCTAATCGGTAGCTCTAATATTGTTTACTTTCGAACACTAATGCGCCCGTCTTTAGCATTTTTTCACCCTCGTTAGTGGATACTATTTCCATGGATACCTAATTGGATCGTCAGAGTTTTTTCTTTTGGGTCTACTCAACGCGTATAAG
>JABFQD010000774.1:0-22428 GCA_022817045.1 Psix sp. ZL-2020 | reverse complement strand
ATTCAATTTTAAAATTAAATTTATACAAACATAATCACTCATACACATATCTGATGAGGAAATTATATTAATTTTGAAACGTCAATGTTTAACAATTATTTAAGTTCCCTTAATGGCAATAATTTCTTATTCTAACAAATAAGTAAAAAGTAGTAATTTGATTCACAATATAAATAATTGACAATTCAGAATATTCTTATATCTTTACGTTTTTCATTAGAATTTAGTTTTATAATTACTTGGCTGCTAAAGCTAAAACCATGGAATCTGAAGCATAAAGTGTCTGGACTTTATGTGTCTTTGGAAGAGCTGCTCGAACTTTGCCATCCGCTAACCCGATTACTATCAAACCTTCTGATAACCAAACCAAGCAAGTTACCGCTGAGTGTTGAGTAAATTTGTTACATATCACCTTTTTTTCACCCCTAAAAAGATATGAATTTTGAACATCGATTAAATACAATATTACTAATTAGTTTTCAATTTCGCAAATTATATATATAATTAATTACATTTCTTTTTTTTTTTCAAAGATAAATATGTATTTTTCCTTACCAATTTTCCCCGATTTTGTACACATATACAATATTATCTGATTGGCCAACAGCGATTTTTGTTGAATCAGGCGAGAATGCAATTCCTTTAATAACATAACTCTTTTTGCCATACTATAAAATACAACGTTAGTTTGTAAATAAAATGTTAAAGTTAAAAAGAAAAACGGCAAAATTAAAAACTTACTTTTGATTCTATGGGCTTTGTCGAAAATTTGTCTTTCTTAACTTTGTTTTCATCAAATAAATATATTGTTCTATCAGAACAAGCGACAGCAAGTTTCAAATTATTTGGTGACCAGGCTATACTAACTATCCTATTTTCAACTTCCTATAATTTTGAAAATATTTCATTATAAAATAAATATTTTTTCAACAAATAGAAATGAAAAAAAATCATCTTAGCTCAGTGCAATTTTTTACTGAAATCTGAACAGACTAAACAATATTGGATAATAAAGTTTATTGTTCACTATTAAATTTCGAATTTTGTATTTGACCAAACATGCTGTGAATCTAAACTTACATGCGAAGGCAATATTGTTCCTAAATATTTTAACAACATCACTGCACATTGAATAAACAATGCAAGATAATTTTTACTTTCTCATATATAAAACATTAACTAAAATACATCATTTCCATTTCTTTCATTGTGTATGAAAAATGTTGCTAAGCAACATTTCATACATTTGGCGCAGAATTTGATCCTTTGAACGTTCTATAATTTGATTTGCATTATTAACAATAATGCAACAGAATTTGTATTAGATTATAACAATTATTATTGATAATTATTGTTGTTGAATAAATTACAGCAACTATATCTGATTACAGACAATACAAAATAATGATTAAATCTGATTGACTATATAAAAAATTAATGAAAACAAACACCAACATTTTTATTCAATGTCTTAATTTAAGACAACTTCAAAAAAATTTTTCTTTTTTGAAATTCTGTAAAATTCAGCCAATGTTTAAAGTCATTAGTCAAGTTAACTGTCCGTCTAGTGAAAGTCTGGGGACTTGTTACGTTTAAGTTGACATTTAAATCGGCGCAAACCACTCAAACATTTTGGCGCGTCGTCGTTGAATCATAACCTAACTGTTTAAATAACAAAGACTGAAAATACAGAAATAAAAAATTTTCAATATAAAAAGTTTACCAGAATCGTTACTTTTTTAAACTGCACTGTGCCATTATCATAATCTGTCAACGACATTCATTATTTTGCGAACTTTCGTTCTATGAAATGAATTATTAGAAGTGCTTGTTTTCTTTTGTTTACATCGACTTAAAAATATTCAAGCAACAAAATGGGAATTACAGGACTATTGCCTTTTTTGGAAAAAGCGTCAAAGAAAGGTAATATTTCACAATTTTCTGGAGGAACAGTTGCTATTGACAGTTATTGTTGGCTGCACAAAGGAGCATTTTCGTGTGCTGATAAAATTGTTATGGGACAGCCGACTGATGCGTAAGTTTTTTGCAAATAATTTATATTTTTTAATTTCAATTTTAAGCCGATAATTCATCATTGAGAAACTTTAATTGTTTTTAGTTATGTTGTATACTGCATGAAATATGTGCAAATGCTGTTAGACAAAAATATTAAACCAATATTGGTATTTGATGGACGTCATCTTCAAGCAAAAGCTGAAACCGAGGTTAAAAGACGAGAGTAAGTTTTATTGTAATTTATTATGATAAGAAAAACACATTTTATTGAAAAGTTTAATAACATTTTTATTGTCAAATAATAATGTGTCCAATGCAAATGTTTGTAAACATTTGAAGTGTTTAGAAATAATTAATTGTCTACATTTTTGTTCATTAAATTTATTACATTTGACATCGATTATTTTTTGGAAGATAATTTGTATGTTAATTCATATTTGTGAGTGAGAATAAATGAGAAAATGTTATAAGAAATATTTATTTCAAATTTAAGATCAAGAAATATGAATCGAAAGAAAGGTGCAGAGTTGATGCGAATGGGAAATACTGCAGAGGGTAGAAATTTACTCAGACGGTCTTTAGACATATCTCATAAGATGGCTTTGGAACTGATAAAAGAATGCCAGCGGAATAATGTTGACTGTATAGTCGCTCCTTATGAAGCTGATGCTCAACTCGCTTATTTAAACATATCAGGAATTGCAGATGTTGTTATTACAGAAGACAGTGACTTAACTTTGTTTGGGTGTAAAAAGGTTATTCTAATTTAATGATATAAAAAAGTAAAATAAACCTAATTTTGTTTTAATAAAGTAATTTAAATAAAATGAATTACACAGTCAAATTTTAATTAAGTTTTTTATAGACGACTTTTTCTTTCATCCATTTCTTTAATATTTAAATGTCATATTAATTCCACCATTTTTCAACAGATATTTTTCAAAATGGATTTAAATGGCAATGGTGTTTTAGTTGAACAAGACAAAATTCATATAGCTATGGATGTCAAACCTGAAAAATTTAGTATGGAAAAATTTCGGCACATGTGCATTTTATCAGGCTGTGATTATTTGCCATCATTACCTGGAATAGGACTGATGAAAGCATGCAAATTTATTTCCAAAACATCAGATTGTGATATTCAAAAAGTGAGATATAAACAGGCCATAATTTAGAAACAAAATAGATCAATTTTAAATATACATGCTTACATGGTTCAACACGAATTTTTAATAGGACTTTTTTTTATTTTATGCATTTAGGCTCTTCCAAGGATGGCCGCCTACCTGAACATGAAGTCTCTGACTGTTACGAAAGAATATATAGATGCTTTTATAAAAGCTGATGTTACGTTTAAACATCAACTCGTGTATTGCCCGTTGCGAAGGAAACAAGTGCGTCTTCATCCTCCGAGTGACGAAATCACGGAGGAACAGCTGAAATTTGCTGGTGAAGAAATGAAAGATGAGGACTTGGCTATGCAAGTTGCACTTGGAAACAATGATCCTTTTACGATGGAAAAACTGCATGATTTTGATCCAGATAATGTAAAAGTAAAAATTAAATTGTTTTAAAAAATGATTAAGATATTTTTAATAATTCTTCTACGAAACTAAATCAAAATGAAATCCATTTTAGAAAATGATTCGAAGAACTAATTCATGGACCCAAAAGCCAAATACATCTCACAAGAGTATCTGGTCACAATCTTTTGATAAGAATGAGAGACAGGTAAAGGAGAAGGATAAGACCCCTCAATTACCAGACTTGGTTGGAAAAGTTGCAGTGATAAGGCCAATGTTGCCGAAATTATCCCGCAAACGTTCTTGTGAGGAATTTGATCAAGTTTCGGATGAGGATCTAATTCGAATGTATACTTCAGACTCGAGCACAGCGAAAACAGAAACACCAAGTTCCGGCTTCTCCGAATCCGAGACGCTGGAACAAAAGTCACCAATAGTTACGCGAAGTCGAATCAATCCATTTAAAAAAGTTGCTAGTGAAGAATCACCAAGCTATCTGAATAAAGGAAGAAAACGGAGCATGTTGCGTTTTAAGCCCACTGTCATTGATAACTCTGCGGTTGCACAAAGCAAATTTTTTACCCAACTGAATGAAGCGAAAGATGTTGAAGAGACTGATGTAAATGACGAAGTCATTACTTTAGACACTGGAGATGTTTCCGAAATTAAAACCGTAAATAATGATGAAGTGAAAATTATCGAAGAAATTACTTGTAAGGAATTGTCTGCAGTGCAGATAAATGGAGAACAAAATGATAGTGTAATCGAAGAAACTCAACCCGATTCGGTTAACTACTTGAAGCTTCATGAAAATATCACGAATGAATGTGAGAGTAAAACAAGTAATGACTTGAGTCCAAACAATAGGGATGAATATTTTTCAACCGAAGAAATTACTCCACAGACCAGTTTATTTAAGTGGTCGAACCCTAAGTTAAGTTTAAGCAGTGAAGTTATAGTAAAAGTTAAACCACCAAGTCAAAGAGGAAGACAGGTATATATAATTTACTGATCATTATAAATTTCAAATATTCAAATTAATTAATAAATTAATGTTTTCTTAGAGCTTGTCCAGACAATCGTCAGCTAAAAAAATCAGTGTTAAAAAAAGTGAGCCAATTCCAGGACAAAGTCTACTGAATCAATTTGGTTTTCAGCGAAGGTAAACTCGTTTCCTTATTGTTTGCAATATTTGCTATAATAATTAAGGTTTTTTATTCATTTATTATTATGTAATAAAAAAAAAATTTAATTCGGTTAATATTTAATAATTATAACTTTTCAGGACTGCATTCAAACATGCCAACTGATCAAAAAGCAATTAACTATTTATGCCTAAGAAATTACGAGACTCTGTTGAATGTCAAATTGTTACATTTAGTTGGTTACCATTGTGTTCACAATAACTGCCAAGTGTTGTATTGAAATAAAATTTTGAACGTATAAATTATTTTTTTAAAAAGTTGCATTTTATAAAGATTTTGTTATATTCTGTGTGAGTTTATTTTGCCTATTCAAGGTAATTTCTATGATCGCAGAATCATTTCTATGAAGCGAGCCATGTAATGTGTTCAGAAAATGAATAATAAAAAGTATTTTTCATGTAAAAAGTAATTTATTTAAAAAATTATCCATCTGACATACGTTATTTATAGGAACAATTGCAAAAAGAGCAAAGATAGTTTGACTATAAATTTCTCCAAACTTATTGTCTAATAAATAATGAATCTAATTTATCAAAACGTACAAAAATCAACTTTATGAAATAATTTTTGGACACATGATTTGCACTTTTCAACTCGCCGAAAATCTTTTGTTACATATAAGAAACGTTTATGTTGAGCTTATTTAGAATCTTACGCTCTGCGTTATTAAGATGTTGAGCAAAAACTGAAAAACCATAATGCTTTGAAAAGTTTTGTAAAAAGTCTTGTAAATACTGATTTAAATTCAACATGTAAATAGAATCTTGCAATAATTCTGGATCTTCCTCTTCATCATTTTCTTCTTCTTCAAAACCTATAACAACAATTAAAAATGATATCTCAACAATTCATCATTTATATAATTTTCTTGGTTTGAATTCATTTTCAAAATTTTAATTATAGTCATTTACCGAGATATGGTACATCAATTCCTGGATCGATTTCTTCACCATCGTCATCTTCATCATCAGACTCCTACAAAGAAAAAAACAATATATATAGATAAAAATAATATTTTTGTGGTTTGATAGAATATTTTAATATTTTTAAAAACTAACCACATTATCTGTCGCAGCTGCAGCTTCTAAATCTGCAGACATCTCATTAATAATTAATTTAAAGATTTTTACTAGAACTGCAACATTTGTCCACATGTAAGGTTGTGACTGGGCTTTGCTTCTTGTGCGTATACCTTCAGTATCTATAAAATTAAAATTAAATTAAATGATCAACTATTTGTTTCAATCGTCCAACATAAACAATTATTTATGCAATGTCATTAAAGTTCACCTGTTTGTACCATCTCTTCTTTGATGGTTATCTGATTTAGTCTTGAATCGTTTTGCGTTACACCGTATTCTAGTAATTTACATAACGCGACAGTAGTAACTTTACGATTGTAGCGTCCAAAGAATAAATGTTGACGACTAACCCATTCAGTTAAGACAAAGTGTAAAGCACTTTCGCCTGTAGGACCTGGCACTGTTGATAAAAAGTTCAATGCTGCATCAAATTCGGTGTTAATCAAGTGGGCGAAAACCATTATTAAACTTTGCATCACAGTCAAAGCTTTTGTCCTCTGCATTTTGCTCAAAACACCCTTCAGCAGCAAATCTAGATTTTCACCTAAAGCACTCCCAAGTTTTCGGACTAAAGTTATGAGTAGTGGACCAATGAATGTGGCAGTAAATTCACTGGACTGTAAAATAATTATTTAATAATTTTCTTAATACTGTTGTAAGCATTAAATAAAAGTATTTTCACAACATACTTGTGGGTTCAGAAGTTTCGCAGCTATTTGTAAAATATATTGAAAACCAGTATGCCCATCGTTATCTCTGTGTTCAGTAATTTGGTGAGGTGCGACAGAAATGTAAGTCCTGATTAATTCTCCACCGGCTTGCAATGTGTTGTTGTCTTCTGAATTTAAAATACAATGACATGCCGCAGAGAAGGCAGATTCTATTAAAAGGTTGCTCAACGGCAACGGAGAATAACGGACTAAGACTTTGAGTGTGTCTAAAGCAACTGCACGACATTCTTCCGTCACTATGAATGATAAAACAATGTTGGTCAGTTTTGTATGATCAATAAAGTTATTTATTTTTAATTATCAAACTTCATAAATTAGAAATTTTTGAAGGTCTTTGATCTTCAGAAAATTGATATTTTAATTTAATGTGAATACGTATTGTTACCTGTATTGGATGCATCTTGAGGATTGATTGTCATCATGCTAATTAAAGTAGGTACAAGTCTCGTATGCAATGCACCAACACAGTTTGGATTTTTCGTCAAACCCTTAAATAAATCCTGACAAATTTCAGCTAAAAATTGGTCGCTGTGGAATTTGGTAAGCACCGCAATGGTGAGAGGACATATTTTATTTTCCACCGAAGCAGTAAAATTATTATCCACCTAAAATAAAAAGTATAACTATTTGAATTTCTTTGAAAATTTAAAAAGTATTGAATTGAATATACCAAAATAAATAGGTAGTCACCAATATCAGAAGTGAGAACGTTTCCATCACTAATGAAAGGATTTCTTTTGGCAGCTGATTAGCTAAAGTAAACATGCCTTCAAATATGGTCGATAAATGTGGTTTTAAAATATTTAAAACCTCAACTTTTGCATCTACATTTACAGCAATTGAACAGAACGAGTAAATTGTTTTAACAGCGCTTATTCTTATGCATATTGGTTGATTCTCCTGTAAGCCATTGACTGTTGCTTCGACAAATCGCGAGGTCATCTCGGGAGGCATGATCTTACCATACTGTCCCCCAAGGCACAAGCAACGACCAAGTAACAGCGAATGAGCACCTAAAAATCAATAATTTACATTAAAAATGAGCCGAAAATCAAATCATAATTTTATTTATTACAAAATAATCATACTTGGATCATTTAGAATTGCCAAAACAGTTGTATTTAAAAAGGCTAAAATATCAAATTGTAGAACTCCAGTTGCATGTTTTTCTGTAATTATTTCTTTTCCTAGATTCAGAGCAAAAATTGATGACTCGTGAATTTTCCACCAGTTACTATTAGTTCTACCACTTTGTTCTGTAAGCTCCAGATGTTTCGTAATCGCTCGCCACAATGCATTTAAAGCTTTTTCTTCAGAATAATTAATTACAGCCTGAAAAGATTTATTCAATATTTATTTCCAATTCTTCTTCTTCTATTAGTTCACGCAGCAAAAAAACTTACAACTAAAAGCTCTTGCGCTGAAATTCGAACGTTGTAAACGAATGCAGAGTTGTCTTCCTCTTCAATAAATTGATTTGGATTATTATTCCATAATTCAATTTGTTCGTCAGTAACTTGCATGAAAATAATTAAATGGTAGAGCACATCCTCGAGAAAATTATCTAATACATTAGCAAACTTTTTGTGATCTAAAAGTGTGTTGATAACTTCGAAAGTTGCTATTATTAGATTATCAAAATTAATCACCTCTCCTACAAAGTTGAAAAAATATTGTGAGATTTATTTATTTATTTAGTTATCAACAAGAATAACTTTTTAAACAATATTTCACAATTTAAAATCGTCAAGGTACAAGTACAAAATAAATAGGATTAAATACAAATTTTACGATGGATTATAAAACCTTTACATATCGCTAACAAAGAACTTTTTCAAAATAACCTTAAGAGACATTGTGTGCAAATCTATATTACTATTACAATTATTTACAAATAGTAAAATCATACTAAATGTATCATAAGAATTAAAAATATAAAAATCAAGAAATTAAGTAATAAGAAATGTTACCATCGGAATCAACTTCTTTATTGTCATCATTTCCTTCGCCATTGACGAATTCCTCTTGATAAATTTTTGCACTTTGTGTAAAAGTGCTCCAAATAGGTGATAACATTTGAGGCAGATATGGAGTAATGTATTTAGGTAGACATAAAATCATGACATTTATCGATTTGACTATCTCTGTTTTCAATCCGCTATCACTAGTTGGTCCATTTTGCATACCGAGACAATGAACGAATTTCTCACAAAACATAGGTAGTACTGGTTGTAAATATTGCTGTGCAAAGCCTTTTTGGTGTGTATCTGTCGATGCTACTAAATTTGTTATTTTTGTGAAAATTTCCACTGCTCTTGCTCGAACTCTTATTGAATATTCCTATAAAATCAAATAGTTTTTATTGATTTCATATCCACAATCATAACATTAATTGAACTACCAATATATAATATTTTGTTATATTTATATTTTATTTATTTCAAATTTCTTTTATTGGTAAAAATAAATAATTAAGCTATATTATGTCCATCAAACTTAAAATACTATTGAAAAATAAAAGATCATACATTTTCATTCTGTATAATGCGATACATTTCTTGAAGAATAATCGGTCCCACTTGTGGAAGGTGGGTGTCTGATAAGTCTCGAGTGAATTCGGTAAGAACCCTCATTGCACCATGAACAGAATGCTCATTTTCCCCTGATAAGCAACTGACAAGTATATCAAACAACCCAGGCCAGTTTTCAGGCCAATCCCAGTAAGCAATTGCTGATATCGCGTAGGCAACTGCAGTCCGGATCTGTTGAATAAACGATCATTATTTATTCCTTAGGATATCACTCAAAGAAAATATTGTCATGGCCATTCAATTGTTTGAAAAAAATTAAATCTTATAAATTATAATGTTCAACTATTCTACACTTAGGCAAAATATATTTCAATTCTTCATTTTTTAGAATGATAATGATTCATATTACATTCATACAAAAAATGATAAATTTTTTTGAATTGACTGATCGAAAACTTTTATACAATTTGTAATATTTCAATTTTATATTAATTATTTACTTTGCTTATGGATTCTCTCAAACCAAGAGGGAGAAGCTCTTTGATTCTTTCTTTTGTTGGTGCTTTCAATTCCGGCGGTCGAAATTTTTCAGCCACCGATGACCAATGAGTTTCAACGTATTGTTTCAACAACACCGAAGCTAACTGTCTTATTGCTAGCTGGCCATTTGGATCAACCACGAACTCTGTCAAGTGAATTCCAAATTCCTCTGTCACTTCGAGAGCCTGAATTTTTTGTTCAGCCGCTTGTCTCGTTTCTCTATGCTGAGACAGAATTTCGTTGAGCGTCTCATACATTGCTTCTTTAATAGAACCTTGTACATCATTCATCTTGTTTCTTGGTATTTAAATATTTTTGTGTAAACTGGAAAAGAGAAAACAAAATAATAAAGTTATTCTATAAATAAAATATTTGTAAATCATAATAATTGAAACAATTATTATAAAATTGTATTAAATATTCATTTAAATCATTCTTGGTTTAATATAGATGTCAAATGAGTCATTAGAAACTTTGATTCGTTTTCTATAAATTAAATTTGGGAGCAAAAGGAAATAGTTAAAACTTTATAATAAATAAAATTGTTTCGGAATGAAAAGTTAATTAATTTTACGATTTTATTTTGATAGTTTTATTGAAGTTATGCCGGTCGGGTGACAAATATAGGTTAGAAAAGGTTAGACTTAGAAAAAGGTGATTTTGACAATTTCAATGATCATATATAGTTAAGTAACAATTAAAACAGTTTTTCGATAGATTTTTGTTAGATAACAAATAAAACTACATGTAACAAATAATTAGATACTGAAATAATTTAAACTTTTAAATCTGTTTTCAAATTCGCGAAAACATTTTGTTTGTAGTTAACGATAATTATTCATAAGCAACAATGAATTACTTACAATAAATCCAAATTTAGAATGATTAGCCAGTAAAAGGATACTTTTTTGTCACAAAATTTCAATCAGTGACACATTTGTAAACTAAAATGTACAACACAGGCTTCGAATTTGCGATAAAGCGGGAAAAATACACGTGAAATTATTAGGTCACATTCTCATGAAACTCAATTTATTAGTAACAATTTTTAAAATAACAATTCAAAAACAGCTTTCATGATAAAAATGGAATAATTTGCAAAAAAAATAATAAATGTGTTAAATTACAATATTGATAACAGTGAACAAATATATTTAAAGCGTAATAAAGAAAAAAGCTCAGGATATTAAAGTTGGGATAAAAAATTGGATATTAAAATATGTACTTTTATCATAATGTTAATAATTTTAATAATAACGATAGGAAAATTATGAACAGTGTCAAAAAATAACAACATTTTTTTACTTTTTAATATTGACAATCATTTATTGCCGTTTTTATCATGTTGTTTAATATTTATACAAGATGTTTTTAACAATATAATTTTATCTCAATTGTATATAAAGTTCTGCCTACTTATATATTTCCAACTGATAAATTACACAAACATATAAATTTACATAAATATAAACAATTCATTTTCAACACAACATAGATATTGATTTAATCTTCACCTGGAAGAAAATCAAAAGACTTTTGGCATAATATTTTGGTCCAATTGTATTCGCCATGTTGAACATCAAGCATATCGTTCCCCATGCTGGTGTATAAAATTTTATTTTGCCAAATTCGTATCTTATAGCTTAACATCAACAATCAATATTAAAAATATCATATAGTCTTGAAACAGGATAATTCAATAAATAATGATTCTGAAGGTTGCTACAAATCTATCGCAAAAACTGCGGCATTACAAGTCAAGAATCCAATACAAATGTCAATATTTAATAGCAAATCGATATTAATTGAAGAAACATGTTTTTGAGAGTTAAATCTTGATATCAAGGATAAAAAACATCGAATATTAACAAATCATTTTCTTAATAATTGCCAACAACTTGAAATACAGAGAACGATTCTCTGTTTTGGGAAGATTATGTTAGCAATACGGTGACTTAATGTATTTATGACCGGCACTATTGGATTACTTATTAGCTATTTAAGGATCAGCACTCGCAATTACCTATCAACTATCTAAACAATAACCTACGATGGATACTATTCACATGCGTATAAAATATGTTTCGGAATAACATTTGATGAAAAATTCACTAATATCAAATCGTTCACCGTAACTGTAATAAGAGCATTAAAAAAGTCTTATAGGCGTAAACGAAACAATCAAAACTACAGTCAAAACCAAATTGATTTCTAAATGCAGTATCGCAATTTCACATTGATTCAATGAAATATAAATTATAACAGTTTTCGTAAATTATGACACGACGCTATTCAAATTGGAAGGAAAGTTCGAATCAATTTCTTTTCGTTCGCCTAACGATTCGCAGATAATAAAACTAGAACTTAACAATAAATTATAAGCACTTGAAGTACAAAATGGTTTGATTATTCTTCGCGCGGTGCAACATCACTTAGCTCGTCTTCATCTTTCCTTTCGAACCACGAGTTGTCTTTTTCATAGCAGCTCTTGTTGTTCGATTCTTCTTCATCTTCACTACATTTGTATGTTCCATTTTTTCTCACCACGAATCTTTCTGTCAAGTCTGCAGAAGTGTCTTTGTAATCGTCTTCATTATCACTCGCAGCTGCTGTTTCATTCGTTTTCGTTGAGTCATTTTCGTTGTTATTTGTTTCCTAGAAAACATTCAAAGAAATATTACAATTTGAAAAGTTGGATAAGTATAATATTGAAAATTTGTCATTGAAGTGGTTATATCATTGTAGAAGAGAGTAAGTTGATTAAAAATTGTGAGTTACAAAACATTTATTAGAAGAAATTTTGATGTCTTCAAATATCTGATTCTATTTGGCGAATTCAAATAAAAATTATTGGCTATTTAGAGTTAATGATATAAGCACTCTAAGTCAGATTTTTTATACTTATAATTATAATCAAACATGGAAAACTATTAAGAAGCGCAGAAACATTTTCTGTAATGTTTTTGTAATTGCGCACAACGCACTACTTCTAACGTCACACTGTACTGATTAACATCGATATAAATTATATCACATTTTTCAAACATGGCCGCGATGTTGTTATTATGAAGATTGAATTGTGCGTTTTTTTTTCGTAAGATTTGAATGTGACGATGAAAAAGCATTGAAGATGCTTTTGATGGAATTGATTCTGATGGAAAAGACGAATGATGGAAAGCCGTGAGTTGACGAAAATCCATCAAACCAGAAATACGTCGACGTTGAAAATCACCAAAATAGAAAATAAGGATCCATGTCGGTGCTTTATATTTGTAGACGATTTTAGTACTTTCTAATCATCGCTACCTGCTCGTGGTTGATGAGGGAAAGGGTCACTTTGCCTGACAAAATGATCGCTGGTTCCATGTCATCTTCTGTCGTTTCCTCTTCTAACGTCTCTGAATCCTCAACCAACAGATCGCATTGAGATGGCAGTTCGCCTTCCAAGTATATTGTTTTAGGAGGCATCTTCTCTGGTTCCGGACTGAAATCAACACGCAACATTAAATATTATTATAATACCATCAATATTATATTAACGGAAAGAAATACATTTTAATTACGGATTTTAAAACTGAACATAAAGAAAAGTTAATAAAAATGCTGGTTTAATTACGTGTGAATAATTGGCACTGGCGTAGTGGGGCGACTGCTACATTTTCCTCCATCTTCGCTGCTCGCTGTGGTTTCTATTCCCAGAACTTTGACCTTCGGTGCAAGCTGGTCAATTTCTTCTTGTGTCAAACCTTCCTCTGCGCATGTACACACATTCGTTTTTTCATCCTGAAAGTGATGAAAGAGATGAAACTTACACAAAATTTTATGGCGATTTTAAAAATATTAATATTCATAAAAACCATCTAACGCTAATAGTCGTGCAAATGATACGGCGATACACTTTTTAGAGTAACATAAAATGGTATAACGCAAATTTGTTTTTACTGCAATATTAAAAATTAAATAAAGTATCATTCATATGGTAAGCAAAACTCAAAATTAAAAATAACGAAATATATATCTATTGACAAACGGTATTAAATCAGTAACTGAAAATAAATTAAAAATGAATATAAATTAATTAAAAATAAAAAATATTCGTAGCTGGAAGATTTAACGTAATGCTCATTATAGTAGACATAAATCACACAGCATTGAAATTGCAAAATGAACAAAACAGCAGAAAAGCATTAAAATGAATGTCTTAAAATAAAATGGTGACAATTGTAATTAAGTTTCCAAAGTAATGTAACTGTGTTGTGTGTTTTTGAAACAGAGTCCTGAATGGCTATTAGTCTTATTAAATGTTATTAAACGTTTCTAAACCGATCTGATGTTTCTGTGTGCAGAATTATGAACTGCTTGTTAGAAACAATTTCAAAAGCAAGGAGTGTACCTTCACATCAGATCCGACTCCTCTCACAAGTTTGGTCTTTTTATGTCCCTCAACTTCATAAAACGGAGAATCACATTGTCAGCATATTTATTCAGAATTAATTCAAACAAGGAAAGAAAATCATTACATTGTAAAATGATTGTATAAATTTATTGCAATTGATTAAGTTTCACAGTTTAAGTTGGATTTGTTTTCAAGTTATTAATTTTCTCATTCGCGTTTCTTTTTTTTATATAATTATACAAACGACTGGCGTATCAAGAATCTCGCTGGCACATTTTCATGCTGTTTTGTGTTCATTCGTGTTTGACACAGAAGAAATAAACGATAGACAAAAGTTCAAAATATACAAAAGAAGAGCGTGCATATTTGTAAAGTGGGCCAAATAAAAACGGTGAATTAGCATTTCGTTTCTAATCATCTAATGAACCTTAGACTCTGGTTGCGGACTAGTGCCACGCGCACTACGTTGCAAGTTCATTTGAACAACTATTCTTTCCATGGCAGCTTCCGTCTCGACCAATCGTCGCCTCAGTTGGTCTATCTCTATATTCCCGGCGGCTTCTAGTGTTCCAGCATGTTCAGAAGTATCATCAAATTTATGTTCATATTTATCAACCAAGGTTTAGGCCGTTTGTTAAGATTTTAAGTCAGTTAATTCATTCGAAAAATGAATTCAAGTTCCTTGTGTGTTTTTGAATTATTTTTTATTATGACTTACTATATATTACTATATATATTAATTGTGTTTTTATTTTATACGTATCACAGTTTAATGTTAGTTTTATGAATTTACAATCGTAGTACGTATTTTATGTTAGTGTAGGACACCGATTTGTCCAAATTTCCTGTTTAGTAAATTACTGGCAGTTAATTATAATTCAAATTTTTATATTTTATATCAAAAGTGAAGTTAATGTCTATCATATATGTTTGGTTCAGTTAACGTTGTTTCAATTTAATGAAACAAATACATGAATTCGTACGAACACTATCAACAGTTTTCATAGGAAGGTAATATTTAAGATAATATACTCGAAGATAATATTTAATCTTTGGCTACTAGTTTGAATGCAAGTTTCATTGAAAGCTATTTCCATAAATGAGTCTTACATTGTTCTTTTTTATTTGTGTAAATATGGGTTATTTAGACTATGAAGAAAATATACTTACGTTCTTGTAAATCTTCTAAAGATGGAATACTTTGATCATCTCTTTTCGGATGTTTCTCTACGCCTCCAGTAAACGCTGCTATAAATGTTTCTGGATTGAATACCATTCTTTGAAACTCTTTTTCAGCCGCATCTCCAACATACTCTGGATAGATTTCGGAATCCGATTTTTTTCTTAGAACCTTTAAAAATTGAATATTGAATTAAATAATAATAATTAACAAATCTCTTAGTTATAATTAGTTATAAATTAGCTATAATTTTATAGAAACATGTATTTACATACCTTGGTGATTGTATATAAGAAAAAGAGGACAATGCCTATTGTATAAAGTGGCATAATAAGACCCATTCCACCACCGCCTCCTCCTCCTTTGGACGGCGGAGTAACATGTCCTGCTCCACCAATGGTTGGTCTCGTTTTGACTGGAATGCTGACATGGTCAGGTCTGTCTTTAATTTTTGGCACAATGTGAGACGAAGGAATGGCCCGACCTCTTTCTCTTAGAGCAGGATGAAGACCTCCAGAAGGTATTTGTCTCTCTTGTTTGATTGGATCTGTCAAAGAAATAATTAATCATTCAAAAGCACTGAATTAAAGTATTCGTGTTTCACATGTTAGTCAGAAGCACCAAGGTCAGGGAAACGTTATTTTTATTCAGATTCAATTTCTTTTTATTAGACCTTGAAATTAATAGAGTCCAAAATCGTGTAAATATAAGCATGAATATGATATTTATATCTTTACGTCAAGAATACAATAACAGCTTCGGATACATGCTATGTGCTGGCAAATTGCCAACATAAAATGGACAGTTCAATTTCTGCTTTCCATATATATCCGATGACCTAATCGAGACCTAACGACCTAAGGCGTTAGATTCGTAGCGTTCATTAGCACCTTGTTAATTTGCATTTGTCTCGTCAGTGATTAGGGTCAAATATGTGAGGTCATTATAGTTTGACATTTTTGTTATGATAATGTATTATTTCAAGCGTCTATTGGCCTTAAATAAAAAGTTCCTTAGTATGCATATTTTTGAAAAAAAAAAATTTAAATTTCATGTATTAACAAAATAGTTACAGAAAATTGAAATCTTTAGTACATTTTTTGAATAAATATTTTTATTCCTATGTTAATGTTTAGTTGATTACGTTTTTTGGCTGATTCAAAGCTTCGTTAGTTTCAAGAAGCGTTTCACTCCTGGCCCTTACTGTGTGGCTTAAATATATGGTATCTTATGAGATGAGGCATTCCTAGTTGCGACAGTGGCACTCCGAAATTAATTTTAAGACATAGCGAGTGATTGAACGATCTGATTTCTTCTAGGACTTGTTTATAACTTTTGCCCAGTCTCTCTTTTTCAGCTAGAAATGTAGACAAGTCGATGCCACATCTTTCTAAAACTTCCTGACGACATAGACTGGCCCCTTGGGGAGATAACCGTTCCGTCGACAGGACATCTCTAACTCGAGGATTGATTTGATGGTGTTTCAGGATGTTTCGACACATCTCTTGCAAGATGTCTACCACGTTTACGTCGCTCTCAAATATGACATCACAGCATGCTGATAAATAATAAATAAATATATTAAGATATTCACTTGCTTTTGTCCTTTTCATTTTTTAATATTCAAACGTGAAATTTCAAAACTATTAAACATTCATTATAATTGGTACACATCAAGTTCGATTTTTGTAGAAAAAATATATTTTAATTTAATAAAAATAATTTTATTATTTAATTATCTTATTTGTATACAAAACAGCAAATAAATAATCACGTATATTTCTATTAATTTTCCACATTTCGTTTGTAGCTTAATAAACAATATTTGATGTACAGTGTCATTATTATTATTCTTCCATGCGATAGTAGTTGGTCATCTCTTCTGCAATCTATAAGTAACTTTATCGGCGAATACAGTAAGTCTTATATAAATTTAAAACTTTTCTTCCTTGTTTTTTCATAAGAATATTACTGGTTAGAGAGAGACACATTTAGCCGATCAGTCACGCTTTTAACGAATTTCTCATTGAATGTGATTTTATTGTCAATAAAAAAATGGAAAAAATATTCATAGAGCTTGGTATGCTGTTTTGGAATGATTTCATATATATTACGCTATTCATATGTCAATTTGATTAAAACAACTAAACAATTAACACAGGATCACATTACGCGTATAATTTTCTTTTCGTCGTGATTTCTCGGTACAGATCTAGCCTGTTCTTAATGTAAATAAAAGTGAGCTATTTAAAAATGCAGGATCTCTACAAAATAAATATATCTCCATATTTCAGAAAATCTCGTGTCTAATGAAGAAATTGCTGCCAGAGTCATAAATTCGACGGAAAAACGTCATACATTTTGAATTGATTTAAACATAATTCATCAAAACGGAAGCTGAATTAACGAAACAACAAAAAGCAGGTCGCCCGCGCAGCCGAATCCGCGCACGATAATTAAACGTTAATCAGAGTTAAATGAAAACGCGCATGAAATAGTAATCGCGCAAGAAGTGCGCGCGTATAAAAATGTCCAAAGACATTAGCGGAATAATGTAGGGAATGAAAATGATCCGAGGAAGTTCGTCTTATTCTATGAATAACGAACGAAGCAGCGGACAATTTGCATCATAAAAAGGCGATCGAAAATAGCTGGTAACAAAAGTTCGAGGATTACTCGCGAGAGGACTCGGAGCGAGAGCGCGCGGCGATGACGCGAGCGTATTACTCGCGTCGGTGACGTTGATCGAAGTGTCTCGGCGAAGATTCTAGTCGGCAAATTGGCAACGCAGGAGATGAGAACGGCAAAAAGTATGGCATGCATATTTGATTCGGATGACAGAACACTATACGTATATAATATTTATCCTTTAGGTTATATCCTCGCTATTCGCCACTTTGAACTGCGAAGATCGAAAATTGAGTTGCGCCGCGTATAGTCTTTTCTCATAAAGAGACAGTTTGAATATTCCACGCTGTCTTATATTTTCACACTTGTCACAGTTTCGCCGATCACCTAAATATTTCATTTCCGGGCAAACAACAAAACGCTGCATTTTACCGGCCCGCGCTTGACAAATTGTCTTCCCCCATCGACAGCTGTTCCGCGACAAAAAGAAGGTTTGCAGTCTGATTAAAGGAACGTCTTCATTAGAGCGCCAATCGTTAGACGTCATTCTCGATTGAAGCCGCTCTATTTTTGGACTCCGATTGCGAATTCGCTGGCGCGAGTTCACCTCTGCAAATTCAAATAAAACAACAATTAGTCTGATTAATTAACAATTAATCCTGAGTTCGACTGTCGCCACAATGTAGCCGCTGCGATGGAGTTTGCGTCATTTATTTAGTACGGTTTGATTGACTTTTTTGCACGGTCGCGCAGATTCGCGCCGTCTAATTATGACCGCGATGACACCACTTCGCTTGATTCCGGCCGTAAAAAGCGTATGGCGCGTCGTAAAACGGCGCCATTCAGAACCCGGAAAAGGTTATTCTCGCCCCCACCTCGAAGGTGCTGCGAAAATTAATGAAATCGACTATATTGGCGCACGCATCAATTCCGGCGCGGCCCATTAATCTCGGCGTTTGAAAGTGGAACAGCCAAATCGCCGGACTTTTTCTCTAATTTGTGGAAATACGGAGTCGATATCGTGGAGTACTTTTTTACGCCGTCGCTCGTCTTCTTTTTCCTAATTCTCATTTGGTCCCCCTTCTCGAGAAAAGGACAGGCGGAAGCTGCAAGACAGAGACAGCCAACGCGGAAGGGCCACGAGGGAGAGCTCGGGAGGGGGAAAGAAGGCTCACTTCCTACAGGGATGCTGCCCCCGAAGTCAGGTTCCCATGCCCTCCGATCAGGCGTCCTTGTCTCTCCGGCAGAGAGCCTGCCACCTGTCCCTGCGTCTGGACCCCAAGTGCTTCCCTATGTAAAACACTATTGCCCGGGTAACCCCATTGTGCCACATTCTCATACATGCACATCCCATTACGAATACTGAAATACCATCGCGTCAAAAAGATGCTGCGCGATTGTGTTGGCAACTGTTGCGTAACAGCGATGCCGATAACATTGTGCGTTTCGAGATTTCGTATCGCTAATTCGACGTTTGATACTCTTGCACGGAATTAGAATGAAATGTGATTTAGAAGAATATTTGACGACGTCAAATGGACTTGATGTCGTAGAATAAAATATGCGCTCGAGTGAAATATTTATCTGATTATAAATTCAAAACAGATGTAATTATCTATATTTAATACCTACGATCTTTCACGTATTTGCCTACACGAACGCCAGAGGTATGTTTACTCCGAATCTATTGGAATTCACTTTTACATCTCATTATGTGGACGTTATTTATGGGATTACTATCTACCGTTCCGATTTTCCGAAAACAAACTCACTCCCGTCAGCGAGATAATAGCAGTCGATTCCTGGACATCCTCACGAAAGTGTAGCTTAATGAATTTTCAAACACCGTTTGAAATATCGGCTTTGGCAATTTCACGAATTAGAATCCAGCAGAACGAATCATCTCGCCGCAATTCTATTCGCTGCCACAACAAAATGATAGCCTCCATAGTGAACATTAACTGATTCATTAATAAAATTGATCGCGATGCTGACACGCGATTATTTAATTTGACAAACATTCAACAGGATGTCAAGCCAGTCTTTTATTCTCCAGTGGATCTCCTCCCATCAAGGAGCCCACCTGGCGTCAAACGTCCAAGTCAGAAGTGACATCACGCTGTTCTCTCGACTCTGGAACAGTTTTCCAAACTTTATCGGAAAATCGTGTCGCCTTGTTTGAACGATTTTTCCCACCAACCGATTGGTCGCCTCGTGGGGACATCTGGGCAGATTTTCTAATCCGAAAATCGAGGAGTTCAATGTGGGAACAAACCGCAGAGACACTTATTTCCAATCGGTGGTCGTTTGTTAAGTTTTTGTACCTGCGCAAAAAGACGGCATGATGTTTATCGCGAACACCCACACTAAACGCTTTCATTCAAGTTACGTCTGTTATTATTACACGCTCTTGACGTTCCGTCCGATAAATTTGTCATAAACGTGCACACATTATTTGCTGCATTCAAATGAGAGGGAACTCCTATCGGCAGATCGGCGATTGAGTATGAATGTATTTGGACTTATCGTTGCTTGGCAAGTTGTTGATTAAATATATCGGAGTAAATAATAGTTGTATGAATATCGCTGAATGTTTTATACATCGCTCGTAATTGAACGCGCGATTGATTGATGAAATAATTTAGATACTTAGAGTAGAGCGAGTTTCTGATACATCAACAATACGATTTCATGCACAATGTTAGTTTAATTAAATGTGTAATTTAAATAGATGCCGTCGTTTGCAGGGATAGCGATATTTTTACGCCAGCTTGTGTAATGAGTTGTTTGTTTTAATTAATCTTATGTGTAATAAATGAAAATGACGATATAATAAAGAAGTTGTTCGTTTTCTGCATTTTTCAAAGTGAATCATAATTCCAGTAGTCTAATATTATACGATAAAATTCTATGAATCAATAGTTACTAATAAATAATCGTTTAGAAATCGACACTTTACTCTTATAAGATCTGATTTTAAAGATTCGTTCATAATTGTCGCAACACAAATGTTTCGTCGAAAGTCAGACGGTAAACTGTAATAGCGACCCAAATGCACTGTCAAACCATTTGCGTTAAAAGAAAGTTGTCACATTAACACTGATAGACAATTTTCTTATTTATATCGCCTAGAACCGTTGTCTGATATTTTATAATTAAAACGCGATTGAACTTAGAAAGCAATCAGTTTTTTATCCGTAACAAACTTTAATCAACCACGAATAAGAATACATATTTTAATTTTAAATGTAATATAAATAAGGTATCATTACTCATTCATTATCTCGAAATCAAACTAATTATTTGCCAGTATTAATTAATCGAGATTGTAAAAAGCGCTGTATCGTCTTCTGCGAATGCACTTTCCTTTTTTCAATTCAGGAAACTAAAAGGGGAGATCGGTTCATTCATTTTTTACTACGTATATATGACGTTCAAAGGTTGAACAAACACTACAAAGATAAATGCGGGATAAACCCGGCGGTAGGTTTTTGCCAAGTTTCGCGTGTCGAGCACGCACCCTTTTTGTTGGAGGCACGCGCGGCCCGGTTTTCTTGCGGCCTTTATCGCGTGCTTTTTCCGACGGAATTTCAAAAAATCGACATGTAGCCACGCGTCCGCGAAACCGGTCGTGCGCGCCCTCCACGTAGACAAAAAATCGTTACACCAGGGGAGCGATCGCAAGAAAGAAATCAAAGATCGTTAGACAACACGCGCAACGGCTGGTCCCATTTTTTCCCTCCCCGCACTTTTTTCTTCCGTTTTTTGCGTCATGCTTTCTCTTGGGGAGACGTGAATTTATGACATCGGATTTTCGAAAACTCGGCAACGAGAGGAGGTCATAAAGCACGTGCTCGCCTGTGCGCGATGCACGTACATGCAGGGGATGATGCGTTTTTTGTCGATACCGCTTTTTTGTCATCTTCCGGACGTCCCTTGATTTTTTGCACATCAAAAGGGCCATCGAAAACCGCTTCCTTCCACTAAACTCCGACACGCTCGCAGTTTTCCCCTTGTTGTTATTTTTACAAGACTCCGCGTAATAGTTATCTAATACGATCCATTGTCCTATCAAATACCAACCAACCGAAATGACTTTTCAACGCGCCTTATTTTCCACCTAACAAAACACTTTTCCGTCGATTTCTTTCTTTAATTCAAACTGCGCGTACTTTTTACAACTCCCATTTCGTTACCACGAAGGTGCATTTTGTTGTTCTCTCACGTGTTCGATAATAAATTGACTCTTCCATTCCGTTCCACCAAGACGAAAACCACAAAGAATCGAACCAAACCATAGATCATCTGAATCGTATACATATTTCCCGATAACTCCCGCCCATCGTCCGCTGAAATTTCCCGCCGAACAGTCACTTTATACATTGCACATAGTCATTAACTATATACCCCGGACTACTTCCAATTCATATAATTTTTGGAATCTAGTGTTCGAATTCCCGCATCTTTTCATCCAGTCGAGATTCGTCTAATATTACGACGCATGTGCGCGAGAGTTGTTTTTTCCCGAATTTCGTTACTCGATTTTTTTTCACGATCCGTTTATCGGTCCCCTCGGGGATCATTGTGTTGCCGACG
>JABFQD010000773.1:0-22433 GCA_022817045.1 Psix sp. ZL-2020 | reverse complement strand
TAATAATTTTAAATATCAAATAAAATTCTAAAACTTTTTAATAATTCTAAATTATCTATTCAAATAAATGAATAATAATCAACAAATATTGCAAAAATACAGGAAATTCAAATAAAAATAGTTGAATTTATTTTTACATGATGTTCGCCTACTTTAGTTATCTTAAACATTGCTACACGGTATATTTCATTTTTGAACAAGTAAATCTATAGATACGAACAAACACTTAGAAAACATCCTCAATGACAGCATGAATAAGAGACGAAAAATTCCTGCGGTTACCCTGGACGAGCCTTTTAAAGCGAAAAAAATTAATTAAACTGAATAAAATCCAAACTAGGCTTAGATCGATTACAACATTAATTCCTCGTTGTTATCGCAGCATCAATCATCGATCCCCGCGAGAACAATTTGTCTAATAATGGGTTCCTAATTGCATCTGGATTGTCTGGACGAGATCGCCAAAGGCGAAGCCTTGATGGTGTACGTCAGCCTTCGTGGAGGCCTTGATTGCTCGAATCGGAAACAGAAATCGGTATCATCCAAGTGACATCCATGAGGGATAAATAAGCAGTTCGAGGGCCGCATGTAAAAAACGCGCAACCTTAAGAAGGACCTTCCTACTTGGTATCGTAGCCTGCACTATCAGCGGCCAATCAAGTGGGGTGTGGTACAGTTGCAGAGGTGAATTAGTGCTCGAGAGGTTACGAAGGAGAGTAGCCAGAGAGCGCGGGGCGATGGTGGGAGTATTCTGGCTGGTTTGTGGAAGGAGCGGGCCACTAGCAGAAGAAGGCAGTCGAGAAGTTTGCTGGTCTAAGCTGCTCTAGTCTTCTGCTTGCACCAGGCAGGAGCTGAAGACAGACTTGCGGTAAGTGTGAAGGAGAAAGAGAGAGAGGAAGAGAGTGGCGGAAAAAGAGGAGGGAGAGCAGGTCGCGTGCCGGCGTGGTGCTACTCGCGAGAGAGGAGAGCAGAGTAGGTATAGTTGGGCTGAGCGTGTCTCTCTCACGGTCCGTTCATCCACACCGACTCACCTACCTACTTACTCACCTACCAACCTACCTAGCCGCCAACCTACGGCTTCGCCTCCCCGCCCATAGCTGCCCCCAAGTGATTGCTCACTCACTCTTACTTATACTTACACTCCGGCGGAGTACTCGCCACGCTTACTCACCACCACGCGGCCAGATCGCACGAGCACGTCTCAGCATCCACGAGTATCGCTCCTTGAGGATCGGACCGACTCTTATGTACACACGCTCATGTGAGAAACCAACGGACACTACCCACCCGGGGACGACAAGCCAGTCAGTCAGGACCCGACTGCTCTCGCGACCAGACGTCCGACTCGAGCCATCCACCAAGGTCAACCCGAAAGCGACCTCAGCTTGACAGACTCTCAACCCGTTATGAGCCGTCACTTCGGCGGGTCGATCGGCCTCCTCCTCACCAACTGAGCGACAGACGTGCCCGAGACAGGATGCTGGCACGGACGTTAGGAATGTTGTTGTTCGCTGTCCGGTACCGTTAACAAGGATTCAGTGTCCAGTGATCGTTAATCCTCGCGCACTCTGGGATATACGATTGTTCATGTGCCGCGGGCAAACACGTGTGAAGCGGATGACTGTTCGGTGATAAGTGATCTTATATCTAGAAGTAGACCCTGTGCGAAATAAGCCGGAAGCCTGTCCTAGCTGCCGCGTGGAATGACTCACAAGGTAAACCTATCGCTAACAAGCTCCCAGTTTCATTTATATCTCCGAATAGAGCTGTCTCGTCTTCACTCGAGATATCCACTGTTTTCGCTCCTTTTCGGTGCAAGTCTGCGAACAACAGTCTCGTCCACTCTATGTCCAGAAAAACGCACTCTTTTCCCGCTTGATTGACGTTGCATTTCACTTTCGCAAAAGTGCTCTCCAAGTGACACTGTCTTGAGTTGTAGAGTAGACTCTACTGCAACCACTGTGAAACCTCCTGCATAGCCAAGACTCATGGTTCCCAATGGTCCCAGGTTGACATTACCGGTAGACTGTTGCAAATCGCGTGAAAATGAAAAGTGAACGATTCTTGTTATAAAAAGCATACTTAAGCTTGAGCAAGCGGTCGATAGCCGTGTTTGAGTAATCGCGTTAATAAGCGCTTTCTCTCGCATAACTGAGCCTTTTGGCGCGCGGCTGCTATAACTAGAGCAATTTTCTCGCGACAGAAAATTGCGTTTTGCTCCGCAGAGAACAGTTATTATACCAACCGGGCGCCGATTGCCCAACCGCGTTTAAACGGCTCGATCGCAAACGTCATTTGAATAACCGCCTCGTGCGAGATTCCGCGGGACAATCGTGAAAGATTCCCAGCGCTGAACAATGCGTCGATCCCCCAGCACCGTAACCCCTTGGCCCTGACAGCAACGCAAGTCAAAAGTACCGATCTTCCGAGGCACTTGTCGATCTTTTCCAGGTGAAAAGTAATTAGACAATGTGCTTATCAGACATTTATTTTCCGCGTCTTTTCATCACGATCTTTCCGGAGGATAACGAACCAATCAGATGTTGTGACACGCAAGTAGAAGAACCGACAACCATTTTTCCACGTAACGTGCGTAATTTGTCATTTTTCGGCCACGCCAGAATGATCGGGAAATAAAGTAGGAAGTGACCCTGTTTGATTTCATTCGATTTATTTCATGATCCCAGACATCAAATATCTTCTTCAAACTGTCAGTTAAAGCTAATTTTCTGATCGCATATCTATTAAAAATGGAGACCAGTTTTCGAATCATATCAAATCTGATCAAGTAAGAACAAGTCTAAGTGATTACAACACTGTAAAATTTGATTAGAAATCATGAAATCAAGTTTATCTTCAAATCTGGTTTACTCTGGTAAATCGTGCTTAGTCTACCGATCTTGTTAAGGATAGGCTATCTCTTTTCAACTTCTCGTTCCGTAGCAATACTTTGGAATCACTTTGTTTATATCATCCATACTTACGTATACTTCTTTAATACGCAAATTTCAATTCTCAATTCCTTCCAATATTCATTCTCAATTTTCAAAATCCTTTTTTAATCCTCTCACTGTCCAATGTTTATTTCGTCTCCGACGTATGTTTAGTCCACCTCATCGCTACCTAATATCTAAGATCAAGTCGAAAAATATTTCATCAACAATAACAGCCGCATAAAGAGCAGCCGAAAGGTATGAGAAGGCATCATTTAAGGAGGTATGTGGGCTTCATCAGGAATATTAAATTGTACGTATGATGAGTCGTGCGAAAAAAAAGCAACAAAAAAGCCGAGCAATCCTGCAGATGACATCGCCGCGGCTAACTAGTCCCACCTACGAGCTGCGTGTCTCGAGATACTATTTGATCGCTCCGAAAGATCGCGTCAGTGCCGACGTTAATAACTTCAGGTAGCCATTTGCATGCGCTAATTTCGTTTCGACTCTGACTTTTTGAGCGTATGACACATAAGTGACGTGATCCTCCACCTGAGAAAAACGTATCCCATGCAACTATCTGAGCAATCCTTGCTGTCAAGATAACCAATCGAACACGTCGCCCTATCGAGATCAGCTTCCAAAAGAACGATAGAATATCTTAATTATCTTTGTAACGGTAGTGGACGTAAAAACAGACGTTTTACGATGTTAGCATTTTTTCCTAATTTGAATTTCATGCTAAACATTTCACCTACTGTCACTTGAAATTATATTAATTAATCTAATTTATTTCAACTCGACCATATTGAGTTGAAAAAAAATGTTAATCAAGAATCTCATAATGCGATCCGTTCATATTTATTTATTTATCGCTGTTTTTTGTGAAAAACATTTTTATCGGGAATTATTCTAGAAGGATTAAAATGCAGAGCACGTAACCCAAAATGAAGATCATCAAAGTGGGAAACAGTATTGCGTTGGTGACGTAAGAATTAAAATAACAAAAAAGATCGAAAACGTGCGGTGATCAGCGCGCGATCGCATAGTCAAGCATTTTTTATCGCAAAATATACGCCACGCTCTCATTTTCCTAGCAATGTTTATTGTACGATCGGCCGGAAAAGCCTGCAACATCGTAGAAAAGTGCGCGATTGCGCAATTCCGTTCCTGCTTTGCATAACTTTGCGATTCGTCCTATTTTGCTGCGCGACTTTCAATCAGCATAATTCATTAGCCTTCTGATTTTGAGTCAATTACGTGCAGATTGAATATGTCATTTTAGCCTGTCCCGTCACCTCGTTTCGAGCCGAACTAAAAATCGACCGTCGTTGCATACCATTTTGTTTGCTGCTTCTATTCGAAAATCAATTACACGAGTATTGTAAATTACGATCAGTCGTTGCCAACACTGGAAAGCAAACGCGTCGGAATAAGGAGATTCGATTTGTTGAAATCAAAGCGTTTGATTAAGAGACGATCGGTCTAACTATACCTCGTGAGTTTTTGCGGTCAAACAATTTGCCTACTCGAAGTCACGTACTACAGATCAAATGTTGGATCTGTTGTCCGATTGGCAGTGCATTATTATTGAAGGTTACACACGAGATACCTGTATCTGTCACGCCGCCACGCGGGGTAGTTAATCTGCACTCGCGCTCGGAATTTGAATTTCAAACAACTCATAGTATCTTGCGCCGTACGTCATCCTCATAAAAATGTTGATATCTTGAAATCAGCATATCAATTCTAGTTCAAAACAAGGAGACAAGTTGGAGAGAAAAAATGCCTGCCCATTAAGAATAAAGAGTTGCTTATTTGGAATTGAACGGAGAAAACAAGATAATTCACGATGCATTTTTGATGCATATCACAGCTGGCTTATTCATGTGACTACGATAAATGACGATTATTGACACAACTTTAATCAAAATCACTTATCCCGAGAGATTGACATCATGAATTTTGAGCATCACGTAATATTAATAAAAGCAGTAAGCCGTCCCTCGACCAAAGTCGCCGTAAATCTGTTGAATGGGTTGCTGAATCCTTCCGAAAGAAAGTTATAATCGCTTATGCAACGTCGCATTGGCCTACACAATTGAAAAGCACTCGCACGAAAGGCCTGAATAAAAAAGACTTCGCGGTCCAATGTCGATTTAACAGCATTGATAATTAACGAAGATGTACAGCGAATGTGCTGCAGTTGAATAACGCTTCGTTTCGAGTGAAAGCACTCGGAAAGTAAACGCAAGGATACGCCTGCGTTTATGTCCACGCACAAACATACTTATTTGTAGCGCGGAGCACTTTTGGCAGCCGAAAAAGATTGCAATCAAATTCTATTCAGCACAAAACGTGAAATCAACGCTCTTTTTTGTCCTCTTTTTTCCCCGTGTAACATTTGTGTGTCTTTTTTCGTTTTTACGACAAAAACGAATTTCATTTTAAAATTACTCAATTCGACTTCTTTATTATTGTCATATAACGATAACCACGAATCGACCGACATCTGTTTCTACTGAATGTGAATGAGCGCCTATAAAAAGAGGACAAAAAAGTTCTTTTGTTTTGATGTGAATTGCGCATACGAGTAAATTCCTTTTTTGCTTTTTATTTCCGTTTCAAAAATGAAACATTCATCTTTTAATTTACAAAAATAAGATACACTCCGATGAAATTTTGTAATGTTTATATAAAAAATGGGAGATTCCGGAAAGGCAGTTTGGTTTCCTGGGTGTAAATTACAATAATTGAAATAAAGATAACACTTCCGCAAAATTAATATCTGAATTAGTGTGGATAATGATCGCAGCGAAAAAGCGCGATAATAGTGCGATCGTAGTGAAAAATGTTAGTCACGCAGTGGTTTATTATAAATTCGAAAAAAGTGTTTCTAGCTCGCATCCACCGGGTCCTTGCATTCTCGCACGAATGCTTCTGCAACCAAATTTCTTTTATTCTAAACCGAGTTTTATCGGCAGAAAACTTTTTTCGCTTTATCTTTGCCTGGTCGCACAATGAGATTGCATTATGCGTAAGTGATCTGAGTGGTGTATTGCGTTATAAGAGTGCGAAAATTATACACCAATGAAACGAGGCCATCGTCTTAGCAAAACTAAAGAAAATCTATTCACGCTGGAAAATGCGCTTGCAACTTGATGCTGACTGAAAATTGAAGAGAAGGGAATTTACGGCTGAAATGAACGGGAGATTAGAAACGCCCGTTGACGAAATGTCGATCGCTTTTCAATATGCGATTATCTCCCGATCTAATTTATGCGTAATTATAATTCATGTTTTATCTTCTCTATACATCGTCAAATATGTAAAACCCGGCATTCAAAACTTACGCGCTTAGCAACCTGGAAAAAATCTGTTTTGACGTTCAGCAAAGACGCCTGAAAACTCGCTCTTCACTGGCCGCCGCATTTTTTGAATACAAATTTTCGAAATATGCATTTCATAATAAGATCAAAATGGAAATCAATTTTAATTGGCTACAGACGTTTTATTGTAATTAAAATTCAAATACCCGAATAAAATATATGAAAATAAACTCGTTAAAAAAGTTAATAATCCCAGTTTGTTTTTTGTTCTTGTTTTTAGGAAAGATAGTTGATAACGAAGAAAATAATTTCCCTCAAGTCGTGGTGAACAGTTGAGTTCATTTCATTATAATTTAGAGCACTCGTATTGTCATCGTCGCAATTATCAAATTAACTAAATCGTTGATAAAAAAACGGGTGGTAATTAAGTACCATTACACCTGAACAAACATGGTGCAAGTGTTTGTCGCAGAGCCTGAGAGCTCTCTTTTGCTGCGAACCAATTCAGGAAAATTGCCGACCTAACGTGGCTTTAATGACAGGACGTTGATATCTCGTCCGTTTTGTAAACAGTCGGCAAACGTCGCTCGCAGTTGGCGAAATGCTCTGATCGTGAGAACTATTGTCATTTTCCAAGGCGAAATGGCGAGGTATAAAAAAAAGAAAAGGACGAGCGAGCTAACGGTACAATTCCCGACAAAAAAGGCTGTAAAAATTATCATAAGATGTTACACTTACGAAACCTTTGACCATTTTGAAGAAAAATTTTTATGAAAAAGGATGAAAGTCCAAACGTGACTCGAAGCGTGTAATAAAAGAACTTTTAGAATTTTCCAAGTTCAAAGTATTGTACATTTAAGGCGCGGACTTTCATAGCTTTAATTTTTTTTGTCAAAAAGTTTCAACATGTCCGTCGTAAAATTTGGAATTATCGTGTAAACACCAAAGAACATAAAGTCTCGATCATTTGTAAACCGATGATTCACGCGTTAGAAATCGGCCCGTTTATAAACAAACAAAAGTAAATACCACAATACTACACTTTATTACACCTTTTTTGTCCCAAATTGTAATCTTACGTAACCAATCGTGTTATCCAGCTAGAACTGAATTAGATCAGATTTCCAAATGGACTAATTCAAATTTAATTTAATACCATTTTTAAAATGAACTCTAAAAAAATTACCTATGTGATGCAAGACAAATGGTACGGCTGATTTGTTATCCGTCGAGAGGCGGATTGCGGAACGGAATCCGGGCGGGAAAAACGAAATCGGGTAACGAAAAAGAGCGTCAAGCAATTGTTCCGGACGGCGTGGAATCACGAGCGGTTTGCGCAACGCCGGCAGCGCCAGATGTTCTTAATTAATGAGGCGTGTACTTAAATTTCCAGTCGCTCTCTTTATGCTCTTTAAATCTCCCTTCTAATTGACCGCCGGAATCGTAGATATATCATCAGTCAAAGAGTGCGATAAGCTCGATGATTTTTCACTCTAATCGACTTTTGATTTGAGATACCCACAATACAAATCTGAATCCGGAAACGAAAACTATTTGAGTTCGATTTGTGCTCACCTGCGTTGGGTCGTATTCACAGGAACATTTTTTTACTTCATTTGTGATCCAGAGTTTAATGCACGCTGGAGAAACATGATATTTCGGATTTTAAAAAGGATTGGGTCATAACGAAATCGGATTACAGTTGTGAAATCTCATCATAAATGAAGGCGAAGTGAGAGAAAAGAAAAATTACTCATTGTCCGGAACTTTTCCAGCCGATGGGATATTTTTTCAGTCTATGAGGAAATGATTTCTTTAATTGAAATTGGAAGAGAAAACATCACTGATAGAGTTCGAATAATTTGAATTCCTTTGAATGAACAAAAAAGTAATTGTTCGACTGGGAGAATATAATTTAATAAGGTGACATATTATTTACAAGATCAAATGATAAATTTAAATTGCTCATTAAGGTCTTCTCATCGAGTAACAATTTATCTTCATAACATACACCGAAAAAAAGTAATAGCGTATCATCATGTTCTATTTACGATAACAACATATTCACTCAATCATCCCATAAGCCTGTGCCGCCAGACTTTTTTCCCAACTAAATTTAAACCAACATTACACATTTTGTATCCACCAAATGAACAAAGTAATAACTGTATCTTCCATTCACAAAATCAAAACAACACTTTCTTTTCCAATCGTTTTTCATATTTAATTATTTTCTCGAATACCCCATTCGTTTGACCTGAAGTTGGCTCATTTATCGCCTCGCTGATAAAAAGCAGCAACGGTCACAACAAGGTCGAAAAACAAACCATCAATTTTTTCAGTCGATCATTACACAAATTTTACGTCCCGCAACTAGATCAAATAACTTTACTATTTATCACTTAAAAAAGATTTCCCGAACTCCTCATAGTTTATCTATTTTACAAATTTGACGATCCCATTTTTTAGAGTCCATGTGGGGAAATCGGTCATTATGGCTTCACGTGATTTATCATGACAAAAAATCCAGACAGACATCAATCTACCGTCATTTCATCAGCGACATTCACCGGCTCGGTTTGTGCCACCGAAATAATATTGTTACAGTAACAAAAGTGATGGAAAAACAGCGTTTACAATTCAAATCGTTTCAGCCGGAGCACTGCGACACGACTCGCCGAAACGGAGTGACAAATGAATCTAAAGGATTCACGGATGACACGTTCGTTCCTTCTGAACGTCGTTAACGACGACACGGAGACACTATTGTCTACGAGCCGATGCGCCGACTTCTCACTTGCACCCGTTCCAGGTGCTTATTAAGGTCAAGCGGCATCCTTTCCAATACCGGAAATTAATGCGTTAATTCATCGGTCACACCTTTCCGACAATGTTGACTTCAGGTTTTCAACAGAAATGCTTCTCTTAAAAAAACACTGTGAAAAAAAAGAATTCTTTTGTACTCACTTTTGTAACAGAAATGTTTGTTTCTTTAACGAACATATTTTTTTGTAAAAGCAATGTTGATTTTTTACAATGAATAGTCTTAAATTGTAATTCAATATCTTTACTTTGTTCTTTAATGGGAAACGAATCGGATGAACGTTGAGTAATTGATTACTAATAAATTGCTCTATTACAGTGTTGTTTTTGATATTGTAAAATACAAATAATAATGCTATTTGTAAAAAGGATTCAGTGTTTATTAGGAGCTATTAACATATAAGATCAGCACACAAGGTTGTGTTCGGTAACGTCTCACAAGACGAGGTGACAAGCGTGGGTAGAAGTGTTCCGTGGCGCTGACAAGAGACATCTCTAACTCAATGTGTCGAAGCCAATCATAAATAATAATCTTTGGGTTATTGCCGTGAACATAACATAAAAAGTGCATCCAATATATGCAACACTCTTGTCATAATGATGATCCGTCTGAGCTATTTCTTGATAAGCAAGTACTTATTTTTAAAAAGTTTATTTAAACTAACCATTTCTAAATTTTTGATTATATTCACAAATCAAATTTTGATTACCGAAATAACATTATATTTAGTATCTTTCGTATAAATTACGTAATTTTTTAAGTTCTTACTTGAGTTAAATTTAAAAAATGAAACTTAACATATAATTTTTCGAAAAATGCAAAATTTATTTTAAGAAGATGAAATTAAATTTGAACAAAGATACAACTAGAACATAAAGTGATTAAGGTGTTATTAAATAAGCTCTCAAAATTAATCGCTGTAAATAAGCGGACGGCAAATCGGATCAATAATTAATCCGAAGCCTTGGGAGGTACAACAAGTGGACAACGTGTCGTCAGTCAGGCGAGAGATCAGGGCCAATCTGCATGAGAAATATTCGCATTTGGGCTGCTGGAAAAGAATATAATAAGCGAAGCCGGGTGCCAGATTGAAATCTTGGGCGCCGATGTCAAGACAGTGACGTGTGGTGAACGGACTCGCGAACGGCCCTGCGTTCGACTCATGTACGTGAACGTATTTATGTACTTCGCGCAAAAACCAAGCGAATGCCGAGAGAGAAATCATACCGAAGCAAGGACGAGATGCAACCACGCCCGACTCATCCCAACTTTCTAGAATACGAAAACTGGATCGAGTCCTCGAACTTTTTAACGCTTTTATGTTGAGCGCGCAATAATATGGGCGTTAATGCGCCACGCCAAAAACTGCCGCTGCAACACAATTTCGAGAAACCAAAAGTCGATCTCCAACGATTACGCGTTTAAAAAAAGAGTTTCAAAATCAACATTTTTTATATAATATCTAAAAAAAATAATTTTGATAAATTTTTATGTTCTTTATATTTGCAGTAGTCAAAATAGATAATAATATTTTATTTAGTATAATGCTTGTGTCGGAAAATATCATTCATATTAAGTAAAAGATTATTTTTGAAACCTAAAAAATGAAGCTTTCGACTTTCATCTAGTGAATATTGAAAAGAGTCAATAATGAAAATGTATTTAGATTAATTACAATTTATAAAAAGTTAATGAAAATTTATTTATTTTTGATTCGAAGCCCTATTAAAAGCGGCTACACGTTAATTATGGTTTCGGATCAAATTTTAATTGGCTCGAATACGTATTTTCCATAAAAACCCATCGGTTTCACGACGAACGACTCAATTTGACGATAAAATTGAAACATAAATTCCAAACGAGCCGCTCGCATGATATAATTTGCACGCAGATATTCGTGCGCTCAGTTTCTCAAACTGTGAATTCGTTTCATCCGTAATGACTCGCACTCATCGGCGTGACTCGACCGAGGAAATCGAGAATCCGTATAACTGGGCGGTGCATTAATTTTGGCCTGAGGTATCGCCTGACTAATTGCAGAGCGCCGTCGGTCGTGCATGTAAACGCTTGTGTCGCGATCACTTTCGTTTTCATCCAGTTCATACTTTTGCCGGCCGATCAAGAAAATGGCTGGAGAATAAAAAGTCGCGTTTTCCTGTCGTTGCATGGCTTTCAACGCCACTCGCAGAAACACTTGTTCTGCTGTTAAGATTTATTTCTTGAATACTAATTTCGATTACATTCAAGTATTACAACCAATTGAACGATCGTCCGTTGTAATTTATTACAAAACTTGAGACTTCCGGATTTCTTGATTCCAACTTGTTACTAAATTAAATTACTGGAATTAATTAAATTAGTACAATCCTAAGATTACTAAAATTATCACACAGATAAATGTTATTATAAAATTTACTTCCATACATGATCTAACGAAATCTGTAATATTCTATAGCGAATAAAAAAGTCGACAAAACATTCCAAATACTTTTATAAAGTCACCTCTTACAAGTTCTGACAGGCTTTTTCTCCAGAACATTAAGAACTATGTCGCAGTTTCGTAGGCCGATGTTTGTGAATGGCAAACATTTGAATTTGAGTTTGCAGCAACATGTTCATTTGGTATCGCATCTTTTTCGCATACTTTTTATCGTCGTGCTTCTCGTTACATCTCCGCTTACGCTACATCGGCGCAACAGTTACCCGTTTCTTTTTGCAACATTTTTTGCGAGATCGTCACAAGCGGATTTCTCTTTCATCTAAGTGCGCGAACGAGAATCGACTTTGCCTATAAACTGGAGCAAAGCAACGGTACCACGTAACGACCACTCCTGCTTCGCTGGATTAGACATGCTGGACGCTAATGGCGACGTTGCGCTACGCCTAACTCTGCAGGACCGTCCAAGTTTTGTTTCGCAGTAGCCTGTAGTTACGACAGAGATTGACCGGCGTCGGCTTTCGATCATATCGCTGATTTATTTAATTGAAGTCATAATTTGATTTGCAATCTGATCGAGGCACATTTTTGATTTGCCCTGACGTAACTGTCGAACTTGATAAATATCGATCTCAAAAAAATCAAGTAATCAACAGCATTCAGAATCGAATCTCTGCTTTTCAAAATATCATATTTAGAATTTCATGAAAAATGTATAGCATTTGTGTTGATTTGATACGAAATAACCTGTAGAACTATTTAGGTTATCAATACAATAAAGGAATGTTATGGTTGAATTTTTTCCTACAACAGAATAGATATATTTTCGCTTTTCATGGCGCGTAAAAAGTGTTTCATTCAACCTCAACAAAACCTCCATTAATCATCAGTATTTCAACAAAGAAGGTTTGACTGAAAGAAAAAAAGTTCGTCAAAAGCTACCAGAAACAATCTGGATAAGAAAAAGATAACTACTTTTTAGTTGGGGAATTTGAATAATTTATCGAATTGAATCTAGACGGGCGGATGAAGTGGTCATTGCGATATCACTTTTTATGGCGGATTCCATAAAATATTAGGTAACGGTATCATGTACCACCTTGCTGTATTATTCTGATTGTTGTTGCATTATTTATCGCGGGCGAGGAAAAAAGAACCAGGAATTCTCATTGCAACACAGGGCAATAATAATAATTGCGGGTTATCGTACGATAAGTGTTGCCATTAACGAACAATCCAACGTCGATTGTTTGTCATGATGTGTACGCTCGACCAATGCATTATTATGAAGAAAGTGATCATGATTACTTTATTTACAAGTGATCGTTAACGAATCGCGAAATTTCGCGATGATTTTCTAATCGAATCAGTTCATCATTATATATCCACCCCACTTTCAAGTATTAATTAGAAGTTGAAAAAAAGTATCAAGTTGAAATAAGATCGAAACTGTATTTTAATGAAATTTCAATACATAAACACTGTTTTATTCAACGAAAACTATTATTTTTAATTTGTTTAAATGACCAAAATCAAATACTGTTCATTTAATTTAGTACAATTTACAATTTTAAATACGAACAATTTCTGAACGTAAAAGAACTTATGTATTTTCATTTGTTAAAATATTATATTTACAGAAAATGCAAATTGTTTGCACTATCTCTACCACTTAGAAAAACGGATTAGATTTTAGTGAACTTTGGCAACTTTTTTCAGTGATATCGTTATATCGAAAAATGAGTGATTACATTTTTTTAATTAACCTTTGACAATAATTAATTGACTCTTGGAACGGAATGTATATATGAATTCATGCATATCAACTCATTTAGCAAATTTAAAAACGTGAATATAAAGATATCAATGCTATAGATGTAGCATAAAAGGAGACTTCAATGCCTATAAAGTGTGCATGCGCAAGTGTGTTATTTGATAACGTCGACCATTTTGTCCTTCAAACAATGAAACGATGCGTCTTCATTTTACCCTGCTCATGACAATTTTTTATCTGTCGTTAGTGCATCGATTATTATTTTACGTATCAAAGTCGGCGTAATAGCACATTAATCATTTAACGAGCGCGGTATAACAGAAAAAACTGTCGTTATCAGTTGTTTGATACGCTGTGATTTCATTAATGTTGTTATTATATCATTCGACAGGGAATCGTCATTAAAATGTTCATTCGCAGTGCAAAATGTTGCACAACTGGCCGAAAACTTTTTCATTTGTTGCGCCACGCCAAGTATATAAAATGAAATTATCTTTACACAATTTATGCGTCGATCAAGAATAAAAAACATGCTTTGTTCAGATGAAACCAGCGATTAAGGCGTCGGTAAAACATAAAAAGAAGGGAGAAAAATAATATCGTTGCCTTTATTTTTATTTATTATTTAAGAGCAATGAAATCATAATATAAGATGAAAATCAATTGTATTTGAATTAATATTGTCTTGTATTACTGTTGTAAGATGACGTAAAATAAAATAAAAGAATTATACGGGGTTGCTTTTATGGGATTCTTAATTTACTTAAAACAGATTGTTATCAGGAAATTTATTTTGAAAAAATTTTGAAATTCTCGCGGACATTTTAAAAGAGAAACGCTTTCACACGAGTAATTATAATTCAGCACATCAAATTCAAGCATTAAATATATCACACAATTACGTACAAAATAGTTCGAGATTCTTATATATAGTTATCGCGACTGAATAATATTACTTGTGAGAAATCTTGCGTGATTTAATTCAACATTTCAACCTAAAATCACTTCTGTTATATGTACATGATCGTTACACAGCATCATTTAAACTGAATAATTCAGCCATAAATACAATTTCATTTCTCCACTTGTTTCTGCATTCTATTAGAAATTGAAAGGCTTTTTCAAAGTTGTTCTAACACGGTACATAATATTTGAACTAGATATAAATATACACTATAGTAAATATACGAAATATATGTTTAATATAGACGAGTTTTCAAAATGAAAAAATGTTCACAAAATCAAATTTTAATCATTAAGAAAATAACTAATTATTTATCACTGAATAAATAATTAATAATAATGATTTTATTAAAATCACAATGTTTTGCCATTCTATGCAAATTTCCTTGTAAAAATTGTACGAATTCTTTTGATCAATAAATTTCAATTTCATTTGACGGCAAAAGACTTCATCTTATTTTATTCTTCGAATGTGATATAGCAAATATCAAGCGTTGTAATAAAAAATGTCAAAAGATCAGTGTCGCTACTGATGTTCCACGCGTAACGATTGATTAATAGCTCAAACAGGTTCCAGTGGCCGTACTTCAAACATACGTTAAACACATCGCCCCTGCTGTCGATTAGGATCTCACAGTCGATTGGAGCATTAGAACAGAAGTGATGGATTTGTATTACCTAGAATTTATTGCCCAACAAGATACCTTTATTCGAAAAGACTTTTTCCAACTGGAGATCGTCTCGGAAAACTCATAATTCATATTTGGTTTATGGGTACATTAATTGACATCGCTGTAAATGTATTTCTTCAATCGAAGCATTTACCATTCTTTCTGTCCGAAGCTGTCTTCCTGTAGCTATACCGGTCGGCGACAATTCGAAGAAAGAAAGTCAGAAACGAGCACATTGTAAATTTTTCAATTGCGTTCAACAATTTCACACTTGCTATCGTTTCTTGAGGGATGTTGAATAACGCGGATTCTCGGAAAACTGAGTCGTCGATCGATATTGATGTTATAATTCATTGACGTAATAAAAGTAAATCCAGACTGCGGAGTAATTAAGTTTCTAATCTCCGAATTAATGAGTAGAGGATCGTGCGATTTGTAGTAAGCGGTACGAACACATGGAACATCGACTGCACGGCTTATCAGATTAATCGACCTGGAGCTACCGCAATAAGCGATTAGCTTCTACTCTGAGTTAAAGTGAAATTAGCGCCGCCTAAGTTCTCACGACATGTATCGACCAGTCGATAATCTAACAAAATCTTCCTGATAAAAGATTAGAGAAGAGAGTTCGATCGGCATCCACATCTGACGAAACTTTCACAGTAGTTTAACGATATATCGAATGCTTCTAAGCCTTTAATTAATGTTATGTCTTCGGTTTGTTTGCAGATCATCATCCCGCGTGAAAACAAAGACCAAAGTCGTGGGTGACAGCGGCGGTGTGATGAACGGATACCACGATAGAAGCACCCTGTCCCCACTACTACACGACCCGAAATACCCACCAGCCATGCGGGAAAAAGATTCCAGTCCGCGAAAAATGCCCGGACATATTAGCCCGAAACAGGCTAGCATTTATCCTTTGAGCGTCCGAGTTTCCGACCCGGAAGAGCTGCCTTATGACTTAAGCCACTCCCATTCTCGGGGGAGTCCAACCCTGAACCAGCAACCCCATATGAGTCCGGCTGCTAGGCCCCCACAAAGCCATCAGGCGGAGTCTATGGAATGCGAACCCTTGGACCTGCGCGTCGACCACAAAAAGGAACGAATCCGTGATGAGAACCAAAATGAAATCGAGGTGCTCAACCAAAACAGCGTCAGCCTACCGTACCATACTGTTCTATTTCCTCAACCTCATAGTGTGCACCCGCTGGTCCTTGAAGCTATGTACAGGTCCCAGCACCGCAACAACCAGATGGCAGATCTTCCTAAGATTCAGGTCCGAGCTTTACCAACAATGGTCCCTTTACCGCCAAACCGATTTTCTTCTTCATCCTCTTCATCTTCGTCTTCAGTAGTGCCAACCAGAATTGCAAGTCCTCTGTCGTCGCAAACACAACAGCCAAATTCGCAAACTCAGCAATCCTCAACACCTTTGTCTCAGCAACAACCCAGCTCAAACCTATCCCCTTACTCGATGGCCGTCAGCAGCGGCCTAAAAGCAAAAGACCGTTACTCCTGCAAATTCTGCGGAAAGGTCTTTCCTAGGTCTGCCAACCTTACGCGGCACCTCCGGACGCACACCGGTGAACAGCCGTACAAATGCAAGTACTGCGAAAGGTCCTTCAGCATTTCCAGCAATTTGCAGCGCCATGTTAGGAATATTCATAACAAAGAAAAACCCTTCAAGTGTCCGCTGTGCGAAAGATGCTTCGGCCAACAGACAAACCTAGACCGGCATCTAAAGAAACACGACGCCGACGCCCCAACGATACTGGATGAAGTACGGTCAAGATACCATGGCCAATTTCCTAGATCGGATGACAACTACTTTGAGGAAATCAGGAATTTCATGGGCAAGATTACAACCCAAAGGCAAAGTATGTCCTATTACTCGAGCTTACTGGGATCTACAGCTGAGGATTTCAGAAATGATAAACAGCAACTCCAGATGGAGGAGAAGCGAAATGATTCGTCGTACTTCAGCGACAGGGACAACTTGAGTTCTAGGTCGAGCACCAGCAACAGTCGACCAGGAAGCGTCCACGACGAACAAAAAGAGTCCAATTCTCCGCCCGCATCTCCTAGTAATAACACTTGAGAACTTTCAGGATCATTTAGCTGGATGTTCCTCGCGGAAAACTACAAATCATGCGAGGCGAACGCGAATGTGATATTCAAATGTTTGGTGGAAGCTGTACCTGCTTAAAATCGAGAATGTCGAGAGCTCGATGAACGCGTGTTTAGTTTAAGTTCGCTGGTCGATACTATTGCCCACTTGTTATCACTCGAATCATTTTTTGTCCTCTCTTTTGGATCAGTGAAAGCTGAATCGTAACGAAATAGAGTAGCAAGAAATGCCCGGTAACTGGTTCCATGAACGAACGTTTCTAAGTCAAACATAATTCCCCGTCGATTTCACAAGCGACTTTTTGGCGTATCGACGACCCGCGATTAACGATGCTTCTGCGAAAATCGCGCTGTCGTAACCGCGGCTTTTTGTAAGGGTCGGTCTCGCGAGATACGTTAAGGTGACGATCGAGGAGAAAGGATAATGGATCGAGGGAGATTGACAAAAAAGGGAATATAGAGAGCAGGCCCATTCGTTCCGGATGAAAATGGCTCGGCGATTTTACGACTCCGCTAGAAAGTGAATTTAAGAACCCGTGGCTCTGTACGACAAAGTCGAGTCGAGTTAAACAATGGACTGTAAACAGCTGCGACATAGAAACCGCGTAAAACAACTTGTTGGCGGTGCGATCGGCGCAATAAATCGGCCGGTTTTCCTCGCGTGTCGGCAAACCTATCAGAAAATGTTTTCTTCGCAATGATAACAAACGTTTTCCGCTGAATAGAGCGCAATCGATTGCCCACTTTCTACTTCCTTGGCCATCGAAATCGGTATATACTTTCGATGATCGTTTCGATACGCGAAACGAACTGTTATGCGCACAATTATGCATAATGTATGCGCGCGGCAAGCTGTCAAGTGGAAAGTCCGGTGGTGCGATTAGCTCGAATTTCCCGTGGCTTCCAAGAATGTTAACTACCGAAAAACCGACGACTCGCAAAAATGAAAGTCGCTCGGCTTTTCGACATTAACACACCCGCGAATAAGGAGCGCGCGCAGCCTGTGACTAACGAGCGTCGATTAACTCTCAGACCAGATATCTTGCTCTCGCTCGTGGCCAGGCCGTTGCCGATCTCGCGCCGCGCTGCTGCTGCTGCTGCTGTTACTGCTGATGGCCTCGGTCTCTCGCGTTATACTTTTGCCACGCCCCGATCGGCCAGCTTAGCCGGCGCATCGCGAAAGTGAAACGCAATAAAGGAGCCAGGCTGCGCGAGAAAAGACTCGAGAAACCGGCAGATCAGTCCGCCAGATAAGCCGCCTCGGATGCTGCCGCCTGTTTTTATTCTTCTCCCACGTTCTTACGTCCGAATTCAATTGCGAAACTACGTTTGTCATCCACAATCACCTTTCCGTAATTAACCGCCAAATTTGTCTCAGCTATAATATCGCCGATTAATGTAGCCGATAAAACCACCTCTAATGAAACACCGCCGTCAATGTAATGTTCGAAAGCGTCACATCAAGGATGCCGATTTTCGAAAACCGATTTCGTCATTTTCCGAAAGGCGTTCCTCGTACTTTTGCCTGCAAGTTACTTCATCCTAGTAACCTTTTTCTCGATACCCATAATTCAACATGCTTATCTTATTGTTTGCTTTGAGTCGTTCTCATGCAAATCTCGCGCTTTTAAGTCTGAGTTAATCGTTATCCCTGATCGACACTGAAACCGGAACCCGCCGATCATCTTCGACCGAAATTCACAATTCGATATAAGTTCCTCTTCACGGAGGAAAAAAGAGCGGGCACGCTGAGTGCCTCGCCCTGTGATCTCGTCGCGAAAGTAGGACGCCACAAAGGAGCCGCGGCGGCCTTACGTATATCGCGATTGATCGCAACGATTATGCACTCACGTGCTTGAAATCGTTTCTTTTTCTCCCACGCCCGGAGATAGACACTGAATTTCGAAATAATCATAATTGTGGAAGATCGCATCTCGTCGCTACAATTTCAAGCGGCCGCCACCGCGGGTTCGGGACGACCAATGAGTCGATGCGCTCAGAATAATAAGTGCCTCCGCATGAATCCGATTTGAGCCGAGGAATCGCATTCATGTAGAAATAAATCTCCTGACATTCGTTCGTCCGATTATTCTTTTTACTTTTGCAATCCATTTCCTCTTGCTGAAAACGGTTATTCACATACCGCTTCCTTCTCGCAAATTAGGAAGCCATACTTTAATGATCAATTTTATACTTTCTAATACTGATCTGGGTCGCCCTTAAGAGAACAAATGCAAAATGACGTCTGCTATAAAAGCGCAATTAGAAAAGCCAGGTTAAATAAATTGATTTTCTCGACGTGCTACATCGATCTGGGTCCAAAAAAGTTTATAGCTATTGCAATCGTGATTAGCACCCCGGTCGCGTCAATGTGTGCCAAGCTATCTGTGTGATATGACTGTAAACGTAAATAACGATATCAAATGGAACCGGTTCACGGCATCAAGAGTCGTAGGACCTCGGGGCAAGTTCAAATTCAGCAATCCGCGTACAAAAAACAGATTATCAGCGCTTTTTAGTCCCTGACAATCAAAAGGCTTTCGGCTCAACGCGAGAATCTGCGAATTTCGCTGGTTTCACTGCTCACGATTGTCGGCGCGTTCACGCGCTAGCTCGATTCCGCGACAAAAAGTGGCACCGCCAGGAAAACTGCCAACTTTTTGCGCCCAACGTGCCGGCACTAATAGTCGTGTCTAGGAGTATAAGTTTACGGAATTCGTTTTTACGAGAGATATATTTTTAAAAAACGCGAGATGTCAGCCGGAAAAATGTTTTACTCCGCTCAAATGATCATTTTTTGCTCGAAAAGGAAACGCGGTTCAACATTTGGGCCGATTAAACCTTTTTCCGGACGTCAATAGTTGTATATAAAGAAAAAAGCGACCGCAAAAAATATATGGATTATATTTTATTGAAGATCATAATATATTCAACTGCAATCTTCTGTTATTTAGATGGTTTATGCGCGCATATACGCCATGTTATATATGTTTGTTTTACGTATTTAGACGTTACGCCACGTCATGGAGGCTCAATTTGCTAGGCAATCGATGCGGATGAGATGATAGCATTTCTTTGACACTTGTAAATAATGTACATGTGTACAGTGCATCAACAAGCCTTCTATCCCTCTCTATTCGTTCCTTCGTTTCTGTTTGTCAACGTCGTATTTGATCATTTTCAAATATCCTACGATCTAGCCATGTCAAACATTCTATCGGTCGCTTCACTGAGGAGCCCGTTAAGGCAATTGTAACAATACAAATCTAGAAAAACAGTTTTATATGCAAAATTGGAAACAAATTTATCATCATATTAATATATTGACAAAAATCAGCAACGAGCCAAAAACATGTTCAAATTTTTATTCTAGCTCTTAATTAATTATTCATTTCTTTTACATTAACTTGTAATTAAATTAATTATAGGTTAGGTATTGTTGCCCTAACTTTATTTTTGTACAAACATTTGTTATTCATACAATTAAATGAAATTCACTCGCTATTTTGGAAACGTTGCAATCAGAAATGTTAAAAAGTCAGAAGACACAGAATGACTTTTTCTTGAAACTGTTTTTTTAAATTAACCCGGTCAAATTTGGAAAAGATTATTAGCCCACCGAAAACTCGAGAGCATTTGTTGTTACTACACCGCGAAAAACATTTTGACCGGTGAAACTCAAGCCCTGCTTTAACCTTAATACGATTTCCCTCCATCATGTTGCTGTTGCTGCTTCTCTTGCGTCTATCTCTCTCGATTCTTATGCTTTAAAAAATGGGCGAAAGTGTATGGACGATTAGCTTACGGTACATCCCGACTGCGAATGGCAAGGTTGCGATTAAGGTTGGATATGAGTGTATGTTTATATGAGTAAATGTGTGTGCATAAATCGCCAAGGTTTCCATGTCTGTGCGGCACTAATTAGCGAGCTGCCCGCAAAACTTCGATTTGTATGAATCGCTGGGGTAACTTATGACGCACAAGCGTGATTCCAGCAAGGTCAATAATCTACATCTGCTCGACTTGCTGTTGTAAACTAGAAACTGCGTTAACTTCCCTACATACTTCTTACTCTATTACTTCCGTTTTTGGTTCGAGATGGCGCTGCTTCAAATCAATGTCTTTGCAACGTTTCCTAACTTGTTTCAATCTTTTCTGTAACTTCTAGTGGCGCCGGTTCAAAGTGTTACAAATGCCTCTAAAATCGTAAAAGTCCTGTTTAAAAGTGACTTGATTTTTAGGTCACTTTTGTCCGTTTTTGTATAATTATATAGTATATTTGTCAAATGTAACATGTTATTCTTTACAATACAGCCATTCATTGTAAAATAGCCATTGGCACTTGTAAGTATGTTTACATGATATTTTAAAGTTTATTTTCGAGTACAATGTTCTGTAAGATATGTCTGTTAATATCATTGTGCGAAGATAGTCATTTGTGCTAAAGAGCTCTTGAATAAATTTATATAACATTGAATTTCGTTAATAAGGTTTCTTATGCGCCTATTAAATGAGTTCCAATCAACAATCACATAAAGATTATGAAGTCACCTAAAAATAGCATATGGTAAATTATGGAAAAGTTCTAATCTAGTTCTTAAGACATAAAAGTGAAAACAGATCTTTTTAATGAGGAACAATAATATAAATTTAATTAACCGTAAAACTAATTTGAATATTTTATTCATCATAGAAAGTTTTATCTACTTCACATTTATTAACGTTAATATTTCTAACATTCCAAACTTTTTCAAAGCTATGTTTTAATGTTGACAATTAAATATTCATGATGTAAGGATAATTCAATCATCTCATTTATAGTAGTATCAAAAACAAATTTATTTTTAAAGGGTTATAAAACTAATAGACACATTCAAAGATAAAGAAGACATCTTCGCGTCATTGCAAATACACCTTATAGAAATCATGACAGAGAAAAAATAACTCTCCAAGCCAATAAACATGACTTTATGTACCATAAAAAACTAGTCAACAGCAGACAATGACAGAGTGTACAATACCTTTATCGAAAAGATACGCTTTAAAAAGTGTTGGTGATTACATTATAAGTATTTTCTTGTACGGCTGTCTGAATTAGAATATACGTTTTATCACTTCAATATTCTTTTACAGTAGCAATTAGTATGCCGTACACTTCACATAAATAATAGATATTACGGAGAATATGAATACTGCTACCAAATCATTACTGTTTCATTTTTTTGATAAACTAATTTACGAAATAATAGTTGACTTATATGAAAAACTTTATTTTTTATACAAAAAGCTAAACAATTTAATAAAGTTTAAATTAAGAAAATAAAATGCTAATTAAAAGAAAAATGCAATTTACTTCTTTTATGAGAATTTAA